>SSNP01000301.1:296981-346977 GCA_006937955.1 Pachypanchax playfairii
CCCCCCCCCCCCCCCCCCACCGTCTGTTAAAGAGGCCCTTCCATTAAAGAAATGTTTTTCTAAGGTTTCTGTTGAATATTTTAGCTCCACAGGTGTTCTTACCTTCATAGTGGGTGTGAAAACAGGTCAACAACTTCTCTTTCAGTTTATATCTCTCAAACTACGCAGGTGGTGATAACACCCGATTTCTCCTGAGTCCGAACGGCCTGTATCTGTTTCATCACAACTCCTTTATTCATTAGTATTCAACAGCTCCTGCAGCTTAAACCACGCCTAGCATGCTGCTGGCTAAAAGCTGTTAGCATAAGACGTAGCAAACAGGAAGACACAATGTCTGACGTTGCCATGCAGAGCGGGACAGGAAACAGTATACCTTGCTCTCATAGGCTAGTTTGTTAACCAATCAGAGTCCAGCAAATTTGAATAATGAATATGAACAAGCTGCTGCTCGAGGCCTGACAGAACGAGCCGGAACCAGACAAATTTTAATGCAGACAGATTGAAAGGTCTATTAATCAGTGTTTCCTGATGTTTTTTAGATATAAAATATTTCATATTACTGGTTAATACTTAAGAAATAACCATAAAGTCCTGAAATTTGTATGAAATGGCCTCTTTAACAAATCCAGTTTAGTGATAGAGAGCAGGCATCTGAATGATTCTTCCTAGTGAAGTTAATATTTGTAAATGTTTCTAAATCAATGTTTCCCGACTGCTGCTTAAAAAAAGATTGATTCCCTTTCCTTGGTGAAAACAAGGCACCTTCAGAGGAGAAGACTCTGTCTGCACAGTACTTTGTTATACAATCAGCCTATAATATAGTGAATCTATGCTAACAAGAGTCAGGGTTTAATGGTCCATGCACATATCCAAAATTCTCAGATAAACCAGATGAATCTCACAGACTGGATTCATGTTGGTGATAAAAGCCTAAAGAAATCTTGATTTTGGATGACGTTGTTTAATAACTTAATTTTAATACATTTTTTTGGTTCTTTTGGGGTGTTTTGGTGATTTCATCCAGACTTGGGTTGAAACAGGAAACGTTTGTGATTATTATACAGTAACACAATATCACAGCATTTATCACAACTCAATATGAACACTGTGTAAAAACACAAATAAGTTCAAATATGCAAAATTATTACCCAGATTGGGTTTTAATAAGTTCACGATAACTATTATGTATCATTAATGATTATAATTGGTTACATATTGACTCGTTCACACTCTGTTTCAGAACTTGAACAAGGAACATCACCTGTGAATGAAAATGCAACAGGCTGCAGGATAAAAACTTGATGCCTGTCATGTCGGGCTGCACGTTCGTTCAATGAGCTTCAAATTTAACAATTGTTTAATTTAGTTTGTTTTTAAAGTCAAGCACACGGTTCATTTTTGTGCAGCTGCCAGACTTGTTCAACCAGAAAGCATCATATTAACATTTTACCTGTTCTATATCCACATGGAAAACTCTCATCTCTGTTTTTCTCCGTAGGTTACCTCATCATGACGGATGATTGGTTCTCTGAGTACGTTTACGAGGTGGTTGTAGACAAGAAGTTCCTTCCCTCTGATGTCCTGGATGTGATGCAACAGGAGCCTATTGTACTTCCTGCCTGGGACCCGATGGGAGCTTTGGCTTAAAGAAAGGAATCCAGGTTTTATTCCTTGCCTCTGGTCTGAAGGACTCCGCCCTGTTCCAATAGGCCACTTTTAACTCCAATATTTCCCTTGCACCTCTTTACAGAAGAGCCTGTTATCATAGGAAATTTAAAAAATAAAATCTTTTTTTTTTTTTTACGGAAATGGTTGTTTTTGTCTCTTTTCATTCCTAGTAAATTAAAAAGTTTCAAATTGTGTTAATATTTGTTGCATCATAGATGTCGAGGTATCTGTAAGCTGTGTTTTACAGTGTAGCTTCACACTACAGTGATAAAACTACAATTAGGTCCATGAATTCAGCTGGTGAACATCTACAACCCCAATTCCAAATAAGTTGGGACGCCCTGTAGACTCAAAAGACACTTTCTTTTTTATTGCCAATAAAAAACAACATCAAATGTTAAACATGAGATTTTTTCCTACTTTGTATTTAATATCAGCTCTGAATTTGATGGAATTTAAAAATAGACAAAACCACAAATGTAAGATAAAAGCTGAAATTGTAAGATTATATGTTACTCTAACTTTTATATTTCTTTTCCTATAAAAAATAAGGTTTTATCCTCCATTAAAATGTTTTAATTTGGCAGCAACAAATCTTCAATAAGGAACGCATGTCACATAACATGTTACTACAACTACTAATGGAACAACTACATACAAATACACGGTATGATGATCACATATTACTGATTAGAGTAATATATTTATACACAAAGACAACAACAACTTTCCAGATGACCTATTTGAAGTGTTTAGATCTAATTAATTTTTAATTGATGTTTTTATTGAAAAATGAATGTGGGTGGATTAAAGGTGTAAAATGGAGTAAAAAGGAGGCGGGACCTGGACTGTGGATGTGAATACACTCAGATACAGTGAGCACTTTGAACGGAGGAACAAAAAAACTTTAGAAGTTGTATAGCAGGAGCCGTGATGTCTGCAACACACATCAGGTTATAGTTCAGAACTCCTTTTAACTGTTTATCCAGTCATTTAGTTTTGCAGAAGTTTTTGCTGAAAACGTGTTTCTCACTGTGTAGAACAAACCTGAACAGCTCCCACTCCTGAATGCTGCTTGGGAATGCTGATTGTTGATATGGTTTCACGTGTGGGACACTGAACAAAGCCTGACTGTGAACTTCTGAACCTGCACACCCGGGCTTACAAGTTCTGACGTCAACAAAGCGAGTCTTATGATGGTTCTGCATGTACCAGCTATTTGTGTCTGACAGGGAGAATTAGCCCATCACTGAACCATGCAGTCATCCCACAACTCGTCTCATAATTGCCTTCCGTGTCTCTCCACCTCTCCCCTGTTGTTTCAGTGTGAATGTGTGTGTGTGTGTGTGTTGCAGTGAGGATTAACCTAGTGCTACGGCCGATGCTGATTGGAGGGATGCTCGTCACTCCAACACAAACTGTGCGACTGGTAGTTCTGTGTGTGTCAACAGGTGAAACAAACACACACACTGATTTTTAATAATCAGCTATGAGTTTTCCAAATACTGTCTATTATTTTTATGAGTTTTCTTATTGCACACACAGAGTTCAGGCTAAGTAGGCTGACTGTACTACTGTACCTGGCCAGAAGCCATTTGGCTCATTAAGTTGTATGTGGCTGTAAACGTAAGTATCACAACAGCGAACAGACAGACGAGGAGTTCAACAATCTCTTTTTTTACAGCTCTACAATCTGCAGTAAAATCATGCATGTCCACTATAATAACACCACACTTGCACACCTTTTTGCATCAAGGTTTGGATTAGGGGCAAGGATTCTGTTTTAAAGCCGTGTTTGTTTGGGTAGGAGTGTGTGTGTGTGTGTGTGTGTGTGGACTCACACATGCTTGAGTATGTGTGTATTTGTGTCTTAAGCCCGGGCAGAGCAGAATACGGCCTCCTGTAAGCCCAGGCATGTGGGATTTGTGTGATTGGGTTTAGTCAGCGCTGATAGGCGACATCTTGGACTTTGGATGACCAGACACTTCCTGGACACAGACTGTCCTGATAAAAAATATTTCAGGTAAGACTTCACCGTCATTCCACCTGAACACGTTGTTACTGCTCAGTATTATCACAGATCAGCAATAAATGGATGTTTTTGATGTTTTTTTGTTATTTGTTTTTGTTGACACACGGTGAGATTTGAGAGTTCTGGCAGGTGTTCTGGGTGACAGGTGGGCTGGGAGGTTTTACATGTTCTTTCTTTCAAATTTATTGCAAGGCTTTGAGATTCAGTCACCCTTCATTAATGGCACTTTTCAAGACACTGTTCATTTGAATCACTTTTTGTTAAGATTTTGTAAAGTTTATCTCAATTGAAGTGATACAAAATTGTCTTTAATAACTTCAAACAGGTTTGCAAATTTTTTCCATGTTCTTATGGTGATTGTGTGTGTGTGTGTGTCTGTTTATAACCTTTAACTTTCAATGCTTTGACTCTGCCTTAGAGGCTAGGGCTTTCTGCTCGCCTGAGCGTGCAAATTATAAAACATTAAGCTGTTAAGTTTTTGAGAAAATCCCAAAATAATGAACATAACAGAAGCTGTAACCTTTTACTCCCCACAGGTTGGGCCTCAGCAACAATTTAAAGAGGCCATTTCATACAAATTTCAGGACTTTGTGGTTATTTCTTAAGTATTAACCTGTAATATGAAACATTTTGTATCTAAAAAATGTCAGGAAACACTGATTAACAGATCTTTCAATCTGTCTGGGTCAAAATTCGGCTGGTTCCGTCAGACTTCGGGCAGCAACTCATTAATATTCATTATTCTAATTTGCTAGACTCTATGTGAGCAAGGCTTCCTGTTTCCTTCCCGACTGCGCATGGCAACAGTGCACTGAGTCTCTTCCTGTTTCATGTGTGTTTATGCTACAGCTTTTAGCCAGCAGCATGCTAGACGTGGTTTCAACTGCCACTAAAGAACAAAGGAGTTGTGATGAAACAGATACAGGCCGTTTGAACTCGGGTGTTATCGCCACCTGCGTAGTTTGAGAGATAAAAACTGAAAGCATAATAACATTACTCATCTCATCTTAGTAATGAGGGGTTTAATATTTACAACTTACCTTGAAAAGCAGAACATCTCACAGAAATCATGTGCACGTTTACTTCTGTTTGATTAAGTTTTTAAGCGTTATCCTGGTTGTTCTGGCACCGTGTGCTGATGGTTCTGTCACTGCAGGTGGTTCTAAAGTCACTTTAGAATTAAGGAACATGAGTCTTGTCTAATCTGTTGTTCATCCGAAAGGCAGCCTGAACACTAGAGATGTTGAGCCGAAAGTCCCGCCCACTAACCTGTACACGATCATAGTGTTCATCAGATATTAAACATTAAATGATTAATTATAAGTAATAAATATGTGAATGTTTCAACATAAAGCAGCAGGGAATTAACTGTGTGAATCAACAAGGAAAAAAAAAAAGATCTGAGATGTGTTTTTACTGGTTAATCGGGAAAATCGTTCGTTTGCATAAAGGGGCGGGATTTAATCCAAAGTTCTTTCAGTAAATTCCGATTTTGGACAATATATTTTTGAATGGCTGTAACTTAAAAATTATGAGATAAAGAAACAATGTAAATAAGAGAGGTAATGAGATAGATGGACCAAAAGTTAAGTCAAAAAAAGGAAAGAAACAAATTTAATGAGGAAGAAATAGATCTGAATAAAAAACCTTCATATGTAGATGTTGTTGTTTTTTTTGTCACTTTAGTTCCATAAGAAATCAAAAATCAATGAATCACCAAAAACTAATTGAAATATATATTAATTTATAGAACAGAAACTTTCCAAATTCATTCTCACATCACTGATTAAATAAATACGTTTTATGTATTCCTTATTTTGGCCTTTTTGTCATTTTATCCGTATAAAAACAAAAAAAAAATGTCTGTAAACTTCATTTCTCAACAAACTCCAGTTTACTTTTGTCCTTTCTGTATAGGTTACAGGACAGGATGCAACATCACACTGACTTTTATCTGCAGTACAAAGAATTGATTACAACCATTAAAGTAAATTTGATAAATTATACAGCAGTCATTAATCTAAGTGTGGTGAGATATTGGTTTGAGTGATTGAAGTTCAGCATCATCTGTTGGACGGGATGTTCTTTAGTTCTACGGGTTCTACAAACCTCCCTGATTCTAGTAGAAAGTTTTTTTTCAAATTATTTTGAGGAGAAGATGAAAAATCCTCAGTAACATAAAAAAATCATTAATCTTTGTGTTGATTGTGTAGTTTGTTCTGTTTGGACTCTTCCTTCTTCTGAAACTGACCAAATAACATGCAGATTCATGCTGAGACCTTTTTCTATTCATTTAAAAAACTATTATTATTATTATTATTTCTGTATTTCTGATGGTCCTTTACTTGTTACTGTAACTTCAGGATCTCTAACTTGAACTTGTACAGGAACTTTTTACCCACCAGCAAATCAAGCTAATATAAACGACACCATGTTGTTTTAACCAAATAAGGTTTCCTACCAGATTAGAGGAAACATCATTTAAATATTTATGCATTTTTCACTGTTTTCCAGAATTTTCTCAATTTTAATTTGATAAAATCTTTGAAAAAGAGTGAAAATTGAAAATGAGTTTCGTGAGTGAGAATCGGCCGATCGCTAGTTGTTTCTTTTTTTATTTTATTGACTGCATCAGCGCTGAGGACACAAACATGTCAGACAAAATAGAATAACTACAAGCTGACGCGTACGTCTTCACTGGATTCTGCTTATTGCATCCAGATTACTGCGTGTAGCTGTGGTGAGTGATTCAGAACATGTAATCTCAAACAGAGGTCAGAGGTACAAATGGGAAAAAAAATGTTTTGGAAATGCTTTGAAAGGAGAATTAATCACGTCAAACGATCCCATAAAGATGCAGATTTCAGACAGTTCAGTGAAGGTCAAAAGGCAAAGAGCCATTATGTAACAACACTTACATTAATGTTACTCATTACCTAAAATCTTGTGCAGCCACACAATCAGAGGAAATAATCTCTGCTTCAGGGCAGGATGCTGTGAACTTTATTTGCCACCCAAAAAAAAGTGTTTTCACATCTGCTTATCTTGCCTTTTCAAAATAAAGCGTCCAAAAAGTGTTTTTCTTCTCCTCTGGGAGTAGTTTCCTCATAAAGTACTAAAAGTTCCACTGGCTGGTTAAGTGATGTTTGCGCAATTGTGGTGGCAGAATAGACTTTTGAGCTAAAACCTCAATGTTTTCCTCCTTCCACGTCTGCCTTCAATGTTTATTTTTCAATTAGCCAGAGCTCAGGATGCTATGATGTCAGACCACACAGCACAAAACAGGGATTTCATTAATTAGGACTCAGAACGGATTGGGTCTGGTTTTTCTTCCTTTTCCACCATGTGTGTTTATGTTTCTCTCTGAGAACAATTTGTTACTGATAATAAGAGGTTTAAAGTTTGTATTAAGACCATCTCATTCTGTCTCTTTAAAAACTGAGATTTAAACTAAATTATTTAACTATGTGTATCAGTTTAATATGCAGGTGAATTTTAATGTATTTTACCGATTTGAAACATCAGTTTTGAGCTTTAGCTTGGTTTCCCTCTGCTGTAATAAGTTCAATAAAAACTCAACTTTTAACCCATCGTGTCTAAACAGATTGGACTCCGTCAGTTTCTCGTTATGTTCTACATTTAAATCAAACAAATGGACAAAAAAAATATAAAGTTAGTGTCAAAAGTGCCAAGAATCCAAAAGAGATTCAAGAAACTGATCTGAGAGGTTTAATAAAAATAGGTTATGATGAGATTTTAAAATCTTTGGGTTGTTTTTGCGTTAAAGACGCCATTCTATTAAAAATGTTTTTTCTGAGGGTTCTGTTGAATATTTTAGCTCCACAGGTGTTCTTACCTTCATAGTGGGTGTGAAAACAGGTCAACAACTTCTCTTTAAGTTTTAATCTCTCAAACTACGCAGGTGGTGATAAAACGCAAGTTCAAACGGCCGGTACTTGTTTCGTCAAAACTTCTTTGTTCGTTAGTTTCAGCAGCTCCCGCAGTTGAAACCACGCCTAGCATGCTGCTGGCTAAAAGCTGTTAGCATAACATGTAGCAAACAGGAAGAGAGAACGTCTGATGTTGCCATGTGCAGCGGGGCAGGAAACAGTAAACCTTGCTCTCATAGGCTAGTTTATTAGCCAATCCGAGTCCAGCATATGTGAATAATGAATATTAATGAGTTGCAGCCCGAAGCCAGACGAATCTTTACGCAGACAGATTGAAAGGTCTGTTATTCAGTGTTTCCTAACGTTTTTTATATATAAAATGTTTCATATTACAGGTTAATACTTCAGAAATAACCACAAAGTCCTGACATTTGTTGTTGTTTTTTTGTTTTTCTAAATTCTATGATGTACCCTTTGTTTTCGTTTTTTTTAAAGGGATATAAGGCAAGATTTGTGAAAAACTACACATGCATTTCCAGTTTATTCAATGCTAATGGGTCATGAAGCATTAAAAACCCAAAATAACGAGGCCATCCGCATATATGTCTGTTGCCTTGGAAACGCTGTGTGCTACATAATGCGCTGCAGTTCGACGTCCGAATTTCCCGCGCAGTTGTAGGGATGTGACGTAAATTGACGCTGCATGCGCGTTGCCGACAGCTCTTGAACAGGAAGAACATGGCCGCCGTGGACTTGGATTCAAACACTGAAGGTATACTTATGGATGTTTCTGCAGCCAGCAAACGACCTGCATCCACTCTCACCCCCCAAAAAAGTGGCACCACGAAGAAAAAAAAGACTTTATCAGCGGCATCTCGTGAGTCAAAAAAAAAATATGACCGAAGCTGGGCAGGCACCCGCATAAATATTGGATATGCGTTTGGTTCATGGAGGGAACTTCAGCTGCATTTGGGAGTGAAAACGGATGCTGACATGGCTCATTTCCTTGTGACCAGGTGAGAAAACATTATAGGTCGTGTTTAGAGCCTGATACAGTATGAAAATGATGAGATCAAATCAAATAACAGAGTGGAGAGACCTGACGTGAAGTATGTTAGCCTCCCCGGTGCAGTGCTGTGAAGACGAACAGTCTGTAAAGTGTCTGTGCGCGCTCCCGTGCCGGCTTGGCTGGTGGCTGCAGTTAGCCACAGCGCCTGTCGCGGCAGCACTGAGTCAGATTTTGTAAAGCTGCCTTAAGTTCCTTTAATATGTTCAAAATAAAGAGTCGAACGAAATTTGTGTGAAATGGCCTCTTTAAAGACAGACTAATTGAATACTTGTTTCTTTGGGATTTTAAAGGAAACACAAAGTCTCAAAGTTCTTTTCTTTCACACTCAGTCAACATTTCAGCCATAACAGTTTATTATAACTCAGCTAAATGACTGCAAACATGCAGTAGTTCATGCAACATGACTGCGTGTGAACACGGCAAAGGAAAGTGGTGTTTAATTCTTTTTATTACAATTATTGATTGATTTTTATCAACATTCCATCCAGTTCATCACAATCTAGATGGAAAAGTCCAGTTTATTTTTATTCTATGACAGTTTATGAGAAATTATTTAAACATTTTCAAATTAAACGAGTTTTTCCAATTGATTTTAAGACATCCACATTATCAGTCCAAAGTTTGAACACATACAGCAGTGAATGTTAGCTAAAAGACACGTCTCAGATGGTTTTTATTTACGAACGGTTCATCTTTCAAGACGTTTGGCTTTTCATTTAAGTAGCTTTAGTCAAGCAGGATGTTCAGGAAATGCAGCTGGTATTAGAGCTTAGACTGGAGATAAGAATCAGCAGATTTCTGTAGTTTTTCATTAACAGCAGCTTTATTTCTGTGTTGTTTGGACAAACCTTTGTTTTACTACAATTTAGCACAATCTGATCTCATGCATAAAACATCTTATCATCACCATGATCAATTTGAACTATTGCTCAAGGAAACAAAAATGCATAAATGGTGCAATAAGTTGGAGGAGTGCAGTTACAGTGCAAAGAGCTCGCATTGACACGCACCGCCTTGCACTGACTACGGCAGCTTCCTGTTCCTAAAACAGCATGATCAGAACATTTTGTGAAGGGTTTGATTAAATAATGTCTTTTCTAGGAATTTGTCATGAAATAAGAGTAGCAGTGCAGGTCGTGTGTATGCTGTGTGGCTGTCCAGAGCAGGTGTGCATGAAGAAGCTGTATGAGGAGGGGAAAAAATGAGGGCAGAGATCAAAGAATAACAGGTGAGAGCCGAAAAGAAAGGAAAATGGGGAGACGGGAGAGATTCAAGTGTGTATTTCTTTTTTTAATAAAGTAGTGAGCAGCCCCTTGATACGGAGCCCCACATTACCAAACATCTTCTTGAGGTTTGGACTTCCCCCGTCTGCTTTGTGAGAGTGCTTTAACAGGAGCTGTGCCATGACCGTAGTGTGTCAGATCCACGCCACACGTCATTATTTCTGTTTGTATTTTTACTACATCAACACAAAGTGAATACTGGGATGTGCAGGTCTGTGCCTGCACCGTGCTTCTTCATTGTCTCCTGTCTGAGCGAGTGCATCCATGCATCCATCCATCCATGCAGACGTCTGCAGGGCTGTGAGTCTCTGAACGTGGCGTGTGTTTGATGTGTGTGTTGTAAGTCAGTGAGAGAGGGACAACAAGGGAGGGGAGAGGGAGAGAGAAATGAGAGGGGTTTGAGAGCTCAATGGGCAAACACGCCGTCCCGATGAGCTAGTGCACGCTGTTCCCCCCCAGGCAAGTTTTTTTTAATGCCAAACGTCAGGATTCTTGAAGTTTCCAGCAGAAGTTGCTGCTGCAGCTCTTTGCACTTGTTTTAGGGATCCACAAGTTCTGCTGGTCCTCTCTCACCAAGTCCAGGTAATCCATGCATACGAGCGCAGAAAAACAATGTTTAGAGACTAAACTTTTTTTAGTTTTTTCTTAACGCACTCAATGTTTATTTATGTGTTAATTTTGAAACTAATTTATTTGATTCTTATGAAGAGATTTTATACTTTGTTTGAAGTTGTTTAATAATGTTTTGCGGGTCTTTTTCTCAAATAATCTTTTACTCTGATAGTATGTTAGTTTTATTACAGATGACTCAGTCTAGCAGAAAAGTTACAATCTTACGCTGAATGATCATGTCATTTGGATTTTGGAAATCTGAATCCTGAAAACAGGATTTGGATACTAAATTTCAACATTTTTGAAAGATTTTTTTTTTGTGGAAAGTTTTGTATATTTTTCCTCTATTTTAAAATATAATAATTGTTTTCTTCATGTGAACTAACTGTGATATACCTTTTTTTTAAAGTAATTTCTCCTAATCATGACTAAACTAATTATGTGTTTCATGTTTTTTATTTGTATGTTTTCTTTTAATAAGAAAAAAAAACAAAAAATCAGACAGACATGCATGATTTATATCTAATAAAATTGAGAAAAGAGTTTAAAGTTTTTGACATAAAGTGTTAGATTTTTTGTTTTTCTGCTGAATTCCAGGTATTTTACTCAAGACGCTCATTTTTTATTAGGATAATGAAATTCCATATGAATAAATCTGCTGCTGAGTTAAAACTTTAAACCATTAAAACCAGATTTTAACAGTTTTTTTTTTCATTTTAGCCGTCACTCATGTG
Source organism: Pachypanchax playfairii (assembly GCA_006937955.1). Taxonomy (NCBI): domain Eukaryota; kingdom Metazoa; phylum Chordata; class Actinopteri; order Cyprinodontiformes; family Aplocheilidae; genus Pachypanchax; species Pachypanchax playfairii. The sequence goes on from SSNP01000301.1 coordinate 308,270, forward strand.
ATAAACGTTAGGATGATGTCGGTTATTTTGTTTTTCTTTAATGTAATTTTAATCAAATTAGATTTGCAGCTGAAGATGTGAAATATAAAGTTTAAACAGCACGGATTGATTTTATAATTCAATTAATTCTACTGTTTCTTTTGTTCTTTTCACTTGGTTAAATAATTTGAATCTGTGTTTTTCATCTACATTTTTTTGTCATGTTAACAAAACTGACCTGATTTTAAAATCTTTTCCGAGACCCACAATTTTAAAGCAATGTTCAGATAACCACTTAAACCGGTTATGCAGCTGATAACGTGAAACAAAAACACAAGAAAAAGAGACTAGAGAGTAAATCAACGTGTCGTGACACAATCTCCTCATTCTGTTTGGTTCTTGTGATTGACCCGTTATAAAACAGTAAGACGAAACCTCTTCCTGTTTTTCAAAGGATTTGTTCTTCTTTATCAGAACGTAGACATTCTGTATGAACGTGTAATTGTATTTTTTATATGCAATAAAAGTTATCAGGTGTGTAATTTTCTGGGTGTTTTTTTTTATTTGTTGCAGTTTGCCGTGTCACCGAGGGTCTCAGAAGACGAGCTGTTTTTGGAGAGAAGCCGAGATTCTTGCAACTCATCCGCTCACTAAATCCTGTTCAAACTCATCTTTCCTCTTAAATCTTCTCCTCTGTCTTTCCCACTCTTCTCCTTCATAGCCACCTCCTCTCAGTCTGGCCTTATTCTCTCCTCTTGGCTCTGTCCTCTTGTTCCTTCTCTGTTGTCCACCTGTCCAAGCAGGACAAATCTGGCTTCTCCCAGAACCGTCCCACACCATCTCTGCACCCTTCTGTTCCCCTTCATGGGCACCACATCAGTCTACATCATCACATTCCCTTCATCATCATCGCTGAGAGCTTCTCTCCAGCCCTAACTACTTTTACTCACACCAACACAAACTGATGGAGACACAAGACATGATGATGACGAGCATGCTGACAATGGACAAAGGGGAGAATGAAGGAGACAGGGACAAAGGTAGAGAGGAGGTAGATGGAGAGGAGGAGGAGACACAGGAAAATGGTAGACTGGTACTGGCTGATGGTCTTGTGGACAGAGGACCCAAAAGCATGACGTTGGGTTCTGGCCAGCAGGTGTCCAACGGCTTAACATCATCCACCCCTCAGAGCCCCAAGGAGGGACCGGGGACTGCTGCCGGTACAGCCTCTGGGCCTGGAGGGGGAGCTGGATCTGCAGTAGGAGGTCTGAGGACTCTGGTGGTCCAGCAAACCAGCTTGGACAGACCCAGAGAGACTTGGAGCAAGAAGATGGACTTCTTGTTGTCTGTCATCGGCTACGCTGTGGACCTGGGAAACGTCTGGCGCTTCCCATACATTTGCTACCAAAATGGAGGAGGTGAGGAATGAAAACATGTTTAGCGATTAGTGTGAGTACAAACAAGATTTCAAGGATTTCAAAGTTAAATTTGGCTCTTCAATACTTTCAGTTGTACAACACTAATTCCCCCCCAAATTTGGGACATTGTATAAAGTATAGATAAAAATGGAACAGATTTGCAAATCACACAAACGTATATTTTATTCCCTGTAGATGATACTCAACATATCAGATGATGAAACAGACATTTTAGCATTTCTTAGAAAATAAGAGCTCTTTTTTGATTTGATGGCAGCAACACATTTCAAATGCAACAAACCACTTCAAAAGTAATAGTTGCCATTCAAAAACAACTGGAGAAACATTTGACAGCTAATGACTTCAACTAGCAACAACTCGGCCTAAAAGGAGCATTTCAGAGAGGTAGAACCTCTCAGATGTAAAGATGGGCAGATGTGGAACAATCTGAGAAGAAGCTTCCTCAACAAAAAGGTGTGAAGACTTTTGATGATCCCACCATCTACATCTACAGTGAATAATTCTATCAAAAGATTTAGTAAGTCAGAAGCAATCTCTGTGTATAAGGTCAAAGGTCAAACTGGATGCCTGTGATTGGCAACACCTGCATTGAAAACAGGCCTGATTCTCTGCTGGACTTTACTGCATGGACTCTAGAAAACCTCCACATGTCAGATATGTCTGTCACACAGGTCAACATGTGATCCACAAACACCAGTTAAAGATGTAGCGTGGAAAGAAGAAGCCAGATGTGAAACCATGTGACGTCTTCTCTGGAAGCTCATCATAAATATTTTTAGACCAAGCGGGAAACTGTTCTAGGGTCAGATTTGATCTAAAGTTGAAATTTATTTTTTAAATCATGAACACCATGTCCTGCATCTCTGATGAAGGGGGGGGTAGCTTACACACCTGGAAAGTTTCAATCAATGCTGAAAAATACATAAAAGTTTTAGAGCAACATCTGCATGAAGGTCTTGTATATTTTAGCAAGACATTGCTAAGCCACATCAATCCCAAACTAAATATTTAGTTTCTAAAAATATTCAATTTTAAAATAAAACGTTTGGTTTGTAAAATAAACATTTCACTCCAAATTAAATATTTAGCTTGCTAACTAAATATTTAGTTTGTAAATGTAACATTTATAAATAATTAGATAACAAGGTGAAAATATGCATTTGAAAAACGAACCCCATATTTTCTCCTGTGAAAGGCTAAATAACCAAAAATATTGCTGTTAATATTTAATAACCTTACAAACGGCACCCGATAATGTGCTGCTGCCATCAATTTCAAAATGAACTAACATGTTCTATGAAATGGTAAAATGTCTCAGCAAATTCTTTATGCTTCAATTTACATTTTTCACGGCATCCCAATCTGTCTGTAAATTAGATTGTTTAAAAAATACAATAATTCATCACAAAAACTACATATAAACTAATTGCATGTTAACTTTTCTATTGTTAAAAAGAGAGAGTCATTTTATTCTATAACTACCTAAAAAATGTTATTAGTAGTAATTGGATTTAATTCATTTATGTGCAAAATCTAAAGTGAGAAATAGTGTGATTGTGTTTTGACAGAGTCTGTCATGCTCACACAGTTCTCACCTAGAGGCAAATTTATTGAATTTGCAATAATAAAATCTTTGCAATTTCCTGCGTTCCGTGTGTGTGTGTGTGTGTGTGTGTGTGTGTGTGTGTGTGTGTGTGTGTGTATGTGTGTGTGTGTGTGTGTGTGTGTGTGTGTGTGTTTCTCACAGTGTGAGGTAGAGATCGGACCTGGGAGACTCTTGATAGAGGCAACAGTATTAATTGTGGGTTTTTATGAGAACGGCCTCGGTCTCTTTCTCCCTGCTTAATAACCTGTCTCCCAGGCAGCTGCTCAATCAACCCTTATCTCTGCTTTCATGTCACAAAGAAGTGCGAGCGTGCATGTACGCACCGTCCTGCTCGTACACATGAAGGCACATAAACTACGTTTATAATAATCAAATAGAAAGGAGAGAGGAGTGAGATGTGTTTTCAAACTCTGTGATTTTACCTGAAAAGTCTAAAGATTTTCTTTCTTAACAAAGACAAAATAAGAATTAAATATCCAGATTTAAAATAATTTTCTTTCTCCTGAGTGCATTTCGTTTTATTTCTTCTCTTTGCTACCAACAACTTTGTTTTTCTTCTCTTCCATTCCCTTCATTCTTTACCTCACCCTCTCACTTGTGTCTTCCTAGGTGCCTTTCTGCTGCCCTACCTGTTGATGGCAGTGTTCGGAGGTGTTCCTCTGTTTTACATGGAGCTGGCCCTGGGCCAGTTTCACCGCAGTGGCTGCATCTCCATCTGGAAACACATCTGTCCCATCTTCAAAGGTAAGAGAAGGAACAAAACCGCAGTGGGAACGCCAATCAAAACGGACTGAAACACTGAAGAAAAAAGTTTGTAAGAGTGTGACGGACAGTTCGTTTAACCTTTTCGTCTCACCCTCGGCTTGGTCTTACAGTTTCTTGTAACTTTATTACGATGTACTGACTCTCTGTTATGGAAATTGTCACATTTTCATACCAAATGCCAGGTATTCAGAAACTTGATCTTATGTAAATTACTGCTGTTTGGAAATGTCACCAAACCATCCGACAGGAGCTTGATTAAGCTTCTACTGATGAGCACCGTCCACCATCTGCTTTGACTGACATCTGTTACATCATGTGACCGGGCTAACGGAACTGTTTTCCAACTCTAACAGGAATTGGCTTCGCCATATGCATCATAGCCCTCTACATAGCCTTCTACTACAACACCATCATGGCCTGGGCCCTCTACTACCTAATATCGTCTTTTAGGCCCACCCTGCCCTGGACCACCTGTACCAACAGCTGGAACACAGCCAACTGTCACCGTTATATGTCATCTGACCAGAATGTGTCCTGGTCCAACTGGTCCACGTCACCAGCCGAGGAGTTCTATACGTAAGTGCATGTAAGTCCGATGTAGAGGCATAAAGCAAACAGGAGGGAGCTAAACATGGAGGATAATGTCTAGAAAGTGATCACAGAGTGTTCTGGTGTTACAAGCCCTGATGAAATTATCATCTTCTCCTTCTTCCAGGAATCTAATTTGACTTTCATTTCAATCAGCGGAGCCATGTTTCCAGTGGCGCTTTAAATTGATTACCTGAAGTCCTTTTTTTTTTCAGGAAATGCTTGTATTTTTTCTCACTGCTTACAGTCTTAGTGAAGTTCCTCTGTCCTATCAGCTACATTGTCTCAAAGCCTCTCCACGGAGACAGATCCAGGCTTTATCCATAGCTGGCTTCTCCTAATGCAGGCCTAAAAGAAACAAATTCCACCACTTAGTCTGGCGCCAGAATTTCCTGTTTTTAGCATAAACCATGCCTCCGCTTTATCATCTAAACTCTGTGTGTTTAACCTGTGACCAAATGTCAACCTTGCATTTTATTTCAGACTCCCTTTTTGCTGTAATGACTTGTTGACATAACTCACATGAACTTTAATCACTCGTTTTGTTTGTTTGTGTAGTTTCTGTTAGTTCACTGACCTGTCTGTCATTTTCATACACATCAGCTCATGTTCTTTTCACTCTGTTTCAGTTCTCTTCCTTTCAGCATCACACCTTCGTTAATGTTCTTGAAGTTTCAGCATCTCTTTGTTCCATTTTATCTGATACTTTTGACTTTTTTTTTGCGTTTTCTTTGACCTCATTCTTCTTTGTATCATCACAACTCTCCTCATCTCCTCTTTGGGTTGCGTCTGTTTTCTCAGTCTTTTCTCAACCTCCATCTTCAACATAAAACCTCGTGTCTTGTGTCCTCTCACCAGTCGGCAGGTGCTACAGGTCCATCTCTCTCCAGGTCTGCACCAGCTGGGCTCTATCAGCTGGCAACTGGCCCTCTGTTTGCTCTTCATCTTCACCATCGTCTACTTCAGCATCTGGAAAGGAGTCAAGACGTCTGGGAAGGTAAGAAATGGAGCGCCTGCATGGCTGATGGGGTAGTCGGATGGATGGATGGATGGATGGATGGATGGATGGATGGATGGATGGATGGATGGATGGATGGATGGATGGATGGATGGATGGATGGATGGATGGATGGATGGATGAATGGATGGAATGATGACTGATGGATGGATGGAGGGATGGAATGATGACTGATGGATGGATGGAGGGATGGATGGAAGTTAGTTCATTAATAGAAATTAATAGAATTTAATTAATTTATAGAAAAAGTAGAAAGCTTTTGAGGGCAGAGTCAGTGTGTTAGTGTCAACTGATAATTTAATTTAATTTAATTTAATTTAATTTAATTTAATTTAATTTAATTCAATTCAATTCAATTCAATTCAATTCAATTCAATTCAATTCAATTTAATTTAATTTAATTTAATTTAATTTAATAAATCATCTAAACAAATAACAAAAGCATATTTTATAATCATATTTGTTTCTCTTAAAAACATATGAAATAATAACTCCAATAAAAACAGGTTAGTATTTCTGAGTCTACAACTACAGTTCAGTTTGTTAGATTAGTTACTTCATGATGGGAACAACATACGCACAAAAATCAAATGATACAATTTTTCATCCGGGACTTCAGTCAACAGCCAGAACGAGTTCTCTACACAGAACTTCCAGCATGCTTTCTTTGATGTTTGAGATAATTATGAGACAACAGTATTCTCTTATTATCTGTGTTAGGTTGTATGGGTGACGGCTACATTTCCTTATCTGGTTCTGCTGGTTTTGCTTATTCGCGGGGCCACTCTGCCAGGGGCCTGGAGGGGGGTTGTCTTTTATCTCCAACCTGACTGGGAGAAACTTCTGAGCACTTCAGTAAGTTTTTTCTCAACATAAACCATCTCAGATCCTTCTGTCTTTCTCTTTTTCCTCAATGATTGGTACATCTACATCTCTCTGGGACTCTCATGATTATCATTCTCAGGTATGGATTGATGCAGCGGCTCAGATCTTCTTCTCTCTGGGTCCGGGCTTCGGCGTGCTCCTTGCCTTTGCCAGCTACAATCCATTTCACAACAACTGCTACAAGTAAGAGAAAGATTCATTCTTCATTGTGTAACTTATACAGAAGCTTTAAGTTTCGGAATTAACACCACAGTTTGAACATGTTTTCATTTCAAAATGTGTAAAATTTTGTCATGTATCTGTAACATATATCTTTTTTCCTTGTAGAGACGCGCTGGTCACCAGCTCGGTAAACTGTTTGACCAGCTTTCTGTCAGGTTTCGTCATCTTCACCGTGCTGGGCTACATGGCTGAGATGAGACACCAAAGTGTAGATGCTGTGGCCAAAGATGCAGGTAGAACACGTTCCACGACAAAACATTCTTGATTTATATTACAGGAAGTAGTTTCTTTACAAAATAAAACTGGATGCTCCAGACACAGTAATCTGAATTATATTCAGATGTCTGATCTCAGTGTTGTTTTTTAATTTATTATTATTATTATTATTATTATTATTATTATTATTATTATTATTATTATTATTATTATTATTATTATTATTATTATTATTATTATTATTATTTACTTTTTTTATTTTTTTTTTATTTTTTTTATTAGATCCACAAACATGTGTTACCCTGTCTCTCTTTCAGGTCCCAGTCTGTTGTTCATCATTTACGCAGAAGCCATAGCGAACATGCCTGCTGCCACGTTCTTCGCCATCATCTTCTTCCTCATGATCATAATGCTGGGTCTGGACAGCACGGTCAGTCCGCTGGTTTCATGTTTGATCTGAAGACTCTGGTCTCTTTTGTATTTGCCTGTTGTACTCGTTTTTCCATTAAAGTGTTCGGTGTTATTTATCCTCTCTTTCCCTTCAGAATAATAGTGGATGAAAACAATGTGATCAGAGTTTCATATCGCTGTTTTGTGTGTTCGTCTCTTGAAGCCTTTGTTTATCAGCTCTGAGCCAGCCAGCTGGAGACCTGTAATTCTCTTATCGTGTGCTGATAATCATTTCTGAATCAGGATCGTGGTCGTTGTGCTCCTCGATTTTATGACTGAGGATATTACTCCAGTGCTCATCGGTGTATTTGTATTCGTGTTGGACTGGTTGGAAGTTTCATCTCAGGGTTGAAAACAGCAGATTCTTATGGATTATGTAGCCTCTTTAACTTAAAGACTTCTGTAACTTCCTCTTCCTTTTTCAGTTTGCAGGCTTGGAGGGGGTGATTACAGCCATGCTCGATGAATTCCCTCATATCCTGGCTAAGAGGCGAGAATGGTTTGTCTTTGGCCTTGTTTGTGTCTGCTACCTTGGGGCTCTGTCTACTCTCACATATGTAAGTCATTTAAACACATTAGATGCAGTTTAATCCTTAAAATATACTGTTTATTTAAGTGAGGATTTGCAATGCACACTTCCAGTGTTAGTCCAGTGAGTTAATGATTTAAACAGGAAGGATAAAATTATCTTCGATATGCACCTCAGTTCATTTCTTATTGCAGCTGCACCATTATAAACTGTTAAACTGTTGTTTCCCCAAATTTCTTTTAGATTGTATTTTAGGTGAAAGTGGATCATAATGGCATCAGTAAACTGTTTATCTCCAACCCTGTCTCATCTTTTGTAAATGAAACTTATATATGAGGATTTTATGTTCAAGTTTTTATGGAGAACATGAAAAGGATAAATGAACAAAAACTCATTTTGTGTGTCTTTGTTTTGTCTCAGGGTGGAGCGTTTGTTGTCAAGCTGTTTGAGGAATACGCTACGGGCCCGGCGGTCATCACTGTGGTGCTGCTGGAAGTTATTGCCGTTTCCTGGTTCTACGGTCAGTAAGGATAACGGATGTGTGTGATCGTACCAATTAGACACAAAAAGTCCAAACTGAGGGAAACGAGGTACTTTTGATGTTGATCTTTACTGTGATCGTGTGTGTCTGTGTGTTCCAGGTACCAACCGTTTCTGTAATGATATTCAGTTGATGCTGGGTTTCTACCCGGGTTGTTTCTGGAGGATCTGCTGGGTGGCCATCTGTCCCTGCTTCCTTCTGGTTAGTCTCATGAACTAAACACATAGAGATTCAAGGGGCCTGGGTGGGGGGGGTACTAGTTACATAAAGGGTAAAGGTAGAGATTAAGTAGTTAAACACCTGTTTGAAGATCTGAGAACAATTTGTTTTATTCCCACTCACACAGTTCATCATCATCAGTTTCCTGGCCTTTCCTCCAGAAGTCAGGCTGTTTGGCTATCACTACCCGCCATGGACCACCGTCCTGGGCTACTGCATTGGAGTGTCCTCATTTATCTGTGTACCTGCTTACATGGTCTACCACTTGCTCAACGCGAAGGGTACATTCAAGCAGGTGAAAATCATGTTTATCGTGTTGTGAACATGTTCTTGTAGCATTTTTCCGATGCTAGAGGAAATATCTTAAGAAAATTAAGCTCAAAATTGCATTCAGAGTATTTCTGCATTCAGACTGTTGTGAATCAGTAGCAGACGCAAAAATACGTCTAAAAAAGACCTGATTTGTGATGTAAAAAATCCACTGGGTGGGCCACAAGCTCCTACTCTGCTAGCTTGGTCCGATCCTCAGAGTCGGCACCTACTTTTAAGAGCAGACTTAAGACTCACCTCTTTAAAGAACACTTTCAGTCTTAATGAGGAATTGATTTATGATTTATGATAGCGATTTAGGAGTTTATCTCTACAAAAAAATAAATAAATAAATAAAATTGATACACTTGATGTATCAGCGTCGGAATTAAACTGGACTCTAAACAGTCCGCCTCCTTATATTGTTTCCTTCTCTTTGATTTCTTGCTTGTATGTTCTCTCAATGTAAGTCGCTTTGGATAAAAGCGTCTGCTAAATGACAGTAGTAGTAGTAGTAGTAGTAGTAGCTTACAGCTAGCGATACTGCTAGCATAAACAGAGAGCGCTCAGTAACAGGGAGGGTTGGGGGAACACTCCACACCAACGGTTCCACTCACAGCACAGAGACAAATTACTAATGAGCCGCTATGCAGAGACTTCGTCCTAGAAAACAGCACAAGTTTTGTGATTTTGGAAAAAAAACACCATAATCCTAATTCAAAGATCACTGAGATGCTTTAAAATAGCTCAAAAGATGATCAGAGTGGGTCTTTAAATCCTTCTCCTTATGACATGTTTTGTCTTCTAACCTTCGTTCGGTCACTTACTCGTCTCCAGCAGCGGGTTTTGCTTCTGCAGGCAAGGTTTAGTTTCTCCTGTGCACACACGACTGGAGATCAGGATCAAAGGAGTACAGGATGATATGCAGAGAGAAAAAGCAGCATCTGAACAGGCTCTCCAGCAGAGATCCACACTGATTTGTAGTCCGTCACATTGCCGGATTTAGACACAAGGGTAGAAAACCATAAAAGGACATTTCTCAGCTGTAACACACATCAGTAAACTTTAGATTTTCATGAGAAAAAAAATTCTTTTTAAATCTCACCACATGGAGATTCTTTAAACATGGTGTTGCACCTTGTAAATTACATAATGAAAACAAACTTAATTGTGTTGGTCGTCATCATCACTGTCATGAATATCTTGTGCAGACCTGTGCGAGAGTTGACTGAAGGGAGAGGGAAACAAAAGAGGCTCATACAGAGATATTCTCCAGCTCTTGTCCAGTATTGACACTGCTGCCAGCGTGCACAATAGCACTGACACAAGTCAACAAACACATGTATGTCTATCATGTACATAAGAGGAGGGGGGAGAGGAAGCAGTGATATGTAAATCAGGAAGAGGCAGGTCAGCTTCAATACCTGACAAGTGAGCATCACATGTAAAATTTGTTTATTCGTTTTAATATCAATCAAAAACGTCTGTGTTTGTCCTTCATGTCACTAATTTTTCTTCTTCTCCTGTTTTTTATTTATTCTTTCCTAACAGCGTTTGTTAAAAAGCATCACTCCCGAGCCGAGCAGCAACAACCACAGAGACTTCATTGTGACCAACGCAATCTGACCCGACCACTAGAAGAAGATGCTCCAACATCCTGGAGCACCCTCTTCTGGACATATAGGAAAAAAAGAAAAATCAAGACTAAGGGGCTACTTTACATCATCTCTGCCTCTTTTCAAACATCTTCCCTGATTCACATCCTTCTCACCAAGATCTAGATGAACTCGGGTTGGAATTAGGCTGCAGCAGCACATTTAGTTTCATTTGGTTCTTTACGCTGACTCAGTTTGCAAGGATTTCTGTTGGACTTGCAAAACCATATCAGAGTTTCGATATCTTTTGCAAAATCTACATTTTTATATCTCTCAAAAGCTACATCCAAATCAAGAAATGTTTTGTACTCGACAGTACAATTTAATCATATGCACATGTAAAGAATAAGACAACCTTATCCAGCTCAGTTAGTGAAGACCAGATAACGACACTACATTCCACTGCGACTATTTACACTTGTATTATGGAATTGGAGTCATATTATTTTGTTAAGTCGTGCATTTCAAATGTGTAGCCAAAATTCAGGTATCTTTTGCATCTGTTACAGAAGCCAAATATATTAGATCTGTTTTGTTCTGTGTTTTTTAAGCTGTTTTAATATTGTTGCTGTTGTCATGTTTTATTGGCTGCCAGTCTGTGTTGATCTGATGAAATCTCGAATGACTGACAGTTTCGCAATGAGGTCCCTACACTGTGAAGCACTGTCTGGTAACATGAGTGTGTCAATGTGTGACTGAACTCTGTATGTGTGTGTGTAAGGTAGACTGTTATAATAGAAAATACAAAAACAATCATTTATATTCATGCTACAACTGCAATATACACTGCTGTTACAAAGTATTTGCCCCCTTACAGACTTCTTCTGTTTTTGCTTTTATTCACTCGTAATTGTTTCAGATCATCAAACTAATTTTAATATCAGACAAATTAAAAAGGAAATACAAAAGGCAGTTTTCGAATTATCTTTTATTTATAGGAAAAACTTTCCAACCTGCCCAGTTCAAGAACAGATAAGAAACAAATGTTTTTACATCTATTAGTTTGGAAAGAGTTACAAAGATATTTTAAGGCTTTGTGAGAGCTTTTATCCAGAAATGGATGAAATGTGGAACAATGTTGGTGAACCTTCCCAAATGACTCAAAAAGCTCATTGATGACTCATCCTGGAGATCCGAAAAAAATGAACAATACTAAAAAAAACTGCAGACCTCATTTGCCACATTGTGATTTGTGGGTCAAAAAATTGCATCAATGAGAGAATTCCAAAGGAAGGAACATTGTTTCACAAAAACCACAATGACCTGTTTCATATTCCCCAAAAACATCTTGATGACACCGAACTCTTTTTCACAAATATTTTGTGAACTAATCGGGCAAAAATTGAGCGTTTGGGTCAGTAAACTTCCTGTTTCAACTGTAACGGAGTTTCAGAAATAGAACAGAAGATTGGCGGTGGTAGTGTGATGGTATGGGGTTGCTTTGATTGACCCTAAACCTTAACGTGAATTGAGTTATGCATTAGGTCAATGACTGTAATCCCACCAGCATGTCCACCTCCTAATTAATGGCTGAAACAAACAGGTTTGGTACTGACCTAGTCTGCATCTGAACTTAAATCCATTTGAGATGCAGTAGCAGGATCTTAACAGGCTGTTTTCCCTGTAGGCTCCAGTTGGTTTGAAAAACATTTTTCCTGCAATAAATAAAACCGTCATTTGAAAACTACCTTTTTGTTTTTACCATTTAGCTCTGTCTGATATCAAATTAAGTTGGATTATCTTAAACACTGAGTGTGACAAAATAAGGAAAAAGCAAAAAAGAAAATATGTAAAAAAAAAAAAAAAGACATTTGTGGAGAGGCAAAAACTTTTTCACATATATATGAATGAGTTCTGTCATTGGAACCATCCTGAGAAACAGTGCTGAGGGTCCTTGTTCAGTCTTGGTTTTCTGCTTTTTTTTGCACTTTGACATCACTCTGCATATCTATCAGTGATAAAAGCCAAATATGGATCAGTACTAATAACACTATCAACATCAGACTTTACTGCTATTTCATTTCTACCAAAAATGTGTGTGTCTGTGTTTGTACGTGGGTGTTTCTGAGCGTGTATGTAAGTTAGGAGCATGACCTAAAATCTGGCGAGCACTGCACATCTACATGTTATTTTTGAGTCCGTCTTGGTATTGGTGTAAATTTATCATGTGAAAACCTACTTCCTCCTTCCATGGATGTGTGATGATTGTGTGTGCGGTGTGCGCGTGTGTGTATACTATTTACCACTGCGTGTGTGAATGTGCCAGTAATGTGTTGTGTTGTTAAATGCCAAAATATCTCATGAAGAAAGTAAAACCCCCTCTTGCCTCTCTCTCTCTCTCTCTCTCTCTCTCTCTCTCTCTCTCTCTCTCTCTCTCTCTCTCTCTCTCTCGAGCTTATGTAAGTTCTGTGTATGTCCATCAAAAGCTGTATTGAGAAACATCTGTATAGAATGAAAATATATAAATATATGGGAAACAACAAATAATAAAGATGCTATATGGAAATAAATAACATCTGTCAGTTTATCATTTGTTCATTTTTATGTGTCAGTTCTGTGTTTTTATTCAACAGGGCAGATATTTTTATAAAGTCCAAACTTTCAAGTTTGAATCAAGATAGTGTTACTACTTCAATATTTTTAGATTATTTGTTCATGTATTGTATCTACTTTTTATCCCATTCTTTAAATAATCCTAACTCTCATCTGCAGTCACTGAATGCGAGTTTATGAACCACTCATTGAAGATTCTGCTGAGTATATATTTATATCCCATGAATCCCAAATGACAGAGTCTGAGCAGGATTAGTTAGTAAGAAATATAATTGTAAGGATAAAATTATAACTTTATTTTGAAATGTCAAATTCTGTGTCTAATCGTCAATCTTCAGTACTGCTTCTCTGAAGGTACAAGATTTAGATAAACAATGTTTAAAAAATGGATTCAACATCAAAAAATCTGCAACTTGCGCTACATTTAATAAACCTTTGTAGATGGAAATACCTTCATGCAAGATTGTAGAATAGTTCCTAAAGATGAAGCTCAGAATTTCGTGACTCAAACTGTGACAAAGATCATCTTCATGATGAAGTACAGAAGTGGCAGTGTGATGGTAAGGGTCAGGGCTTCAGGAGGGGCCGGGAGGGCAGCACATCCCTGGCCTGGGCATCAGAGGGGCCCGACTCAGATGTGTGTTGTGGGACTTCCACAACTGGGGAAGCTACACGGGCCCTTCTACAACTCAAACCCATAAAAATATGGATTCTGGAGACAGTTTAGTAGGACATGCACAGTTTATATAGGTTGCCCAGTCAGGTTTGAGTCATGGCTACTAAAGGCTTTACAAGAGAGACTGACTTTAGTGATATAATAGGTGTAAAATATTGAATATATTGTTGTGCTGCATGACTGGATTTATTTTCACTCTGAAATGTAACGTTATGACACATTAATTTATAAATGAATCACCGATATTGTATCAAAGTGCATTGTGGGTAAAACTTGTCAGCAAAAGGCCCGGTCATTTTCTCTGACCCCCCTACCTGGCTCTGATTTGTTCCACTAACGGCAGGGGTATGTTATTAAACTTGGAAAACTCTTAAAACTGAAGAGGAATTTTTTTCTTAAAGAGGTCCTTCCATTAAAAACTGTTTTTCTGAGGTTTCTTTTGAATATTTTAGCTCCACATGTGTTCTTACCTTCATAGTGGGTGTGAAAACAGGTCAACAACTTCTCTTTCAGTTTTAATCTCTCAAACTACGCAGGTGGCGATAACACCCGAGTTCAAACGGCCTGTACCTGTTTCGTCACAACTCCTTTGCTCGTTAGTGTTCGGCAGCTCCTGCAGTTGAAACCACGCCTAGCATGCTGCTGGCTAAAAGCTGTTAGCATAAGACGTAGCAAACAGGAAGAGATAACGTCTGCTGTTGCCATTCGCAGCGGGGCAGGAAACAGTATGCCTTGCTCTCATAGGTTAGTTTGTTAACCAATCTGAATCCAGCAAATTTGAAGAATGAATATTAATGAGTTGGAGCTGAAACCAGCCGAATCTTGAAGCAGAGATTGAAAGGTCTGTTAATCAATGTTTCCCCAACATTTTTTAGAGATAAAATGTTTCATATTACAGGTTAATACTTCAGAAATAACCACAATGTCCTGAAATTTGTGTGAAATGGCTTCTTTAAGATACAAAGAAGTAAAATATATGATACTGAGAGACTATCAGTATTCTGGATGTGATTAGAACTCTGAGTTCTTTGAATAGAACGTCCTGAAGAGATTGATGAGCTGTAGCTGCAAATCTAATCTGAGTACTTGTTGATGAGGAAATTAAGAACAAGATGTTGGATTATAATCATTTTTTAGTGTGACATGTACAAATGACACAGAATTTCTCCGACATACTTCATAGCAGTAAAAGTGAGACTGACTGAAGTAATTCAAGCTGCAGGAGCTTGTTTTGTTAGCTACAGTGATAGTACAAGCTGACCTCAGACATCTTGATTCTGTGCACAGAGACATAAAGAGATTAAAGATTCTCTGAATCCCTAAGCTGGTTGGTCTGTCTAGTGTCTGAGTACTCTCTATGGTCTGCTTTCCTAGTGTTTGCACAGTACATATTGCCATTTATTGCAAAAGCAGGAAGACCAATGACCTTCATTTGAAGTTTTGAGTTGTGACACAAGGTCTTAAAACATTCTGTTAAATGCCCTTTGGATGGATGCCAAACTTCGTAAAACTGCCTTTTTTCCTTTTGGTCCACAGCTTTGGAGTAATTTTCAGTATTCAGACCCCTCATGTCCCCTCATGTCCCTTCATGTCCCCTCACGTCCCATATTAATGACTGTTAAAAGATGCACATTCACAGAAACTTGCACCTGTTTCTCTTAGCTCTAAGGTCAAACATGTTGGCTCATACGTTTTAACTTTTGTATCTCATTCCATCTTCAACCCATTCTTCATTCTAGTTTTCATTAATATATAAACTGATCTTTTTACATCTGTTCTTCTTTGAAACTTTCCTTTTTTCTTCTTTATCTAAGCAGGACTGCCTGAATATAGAACGTTATAGTTCAACAGGAAACTCTTGTTGAAAGAAAGAGAAAAAAATGTAAAAGACACGTTCATATTTACAGAATCATTAACAAGCTTTTAAAATATGAAAAAAAAAAAAAAAAACACTGAATGAATCCAACGAGTTGACGTTTTAATAGGTTATCATATTTAAATCAATTTTGCATCAAAAAAAGATACACAAACATTATTTTTAAGTTCATTATGTGACCCTGTTGAATCAGTTTAAAATATATTTATTATAAACACATTTTAAAGTTAGAAAACTGACAATATTTCCAGAAAGTGACAGTAAGAACAAATTCGTGGGAAGAAGTCTTTTTCATGGTTTGTTTCTGGATTGTAGAAAGTTCTCCACACACCCTGGTTGTAGTTCAGTGGCAGTGCAGCTTCATAACCCTGAACTGGATTGAGAATAAATGAATAGACAATTACGCAAAATTGATTGAGATGTTCTTCAATGTGCTCTTACACCTCAGGCATCCCAGTAATGATGGCCAGCAATGCAAATCCCCTAATTTGCATGACTGGTATGAGATTTTCCACAGACACCAAACATATTCAAGCATTTTTATAAGACCTGCACGATGACAGGTCATGAAAAAACAGTACGATAAATTAAATCCTTATAATATATGTGAAACAGGGTAATTCTCTGGTCTGCGTCAGAGTGAAGCTAAGGTAACAGGCATTTTCTGTTCCCATGTTTATGAAGGGTAACAAACTCCATTAGCCGTTCCGATTAACTGTGTAATGAGCTAACGTCCCAGAGTTGGCACACAACATCTGTGATGAGCATGCAAAAACAATTACAGCACTCTAATTTATTAAAAATCCTGTTCTGCCTGTTACGACTCAACTAATTTACATGAAAATGGAGTTAAGCAACGATGTGTATCGAGTCCTGTTATGATCAAAGGCCTCAGCAGAGCAGAAATCATCTGTTGCTCCGAGCCTCTTTAAAACCTGATTGTCCCGAGTTATCAGGACAATCGCGTATTCTTTGCCAATTTGTGTGTGTCCTTGTATTTGTGTGTGTCCATAATGGCAAAACATGATGGTTCCTTGTCACCACTGATTAATCCAGACACTGAAATCTGCAGTCAGCAGCTCCAGGAAATAGACTCATACATGCAGACGGGAACAGACAAAAACAGTGTGGAGTGAGAACACGAGTGTTTGAATTTAATATTGCTGCAAAGACGATCTTAAGGTAATAATTTACGAGCATTAAGCTTATGAATGTGCAGATTTGTATTCTATCTAAAAGAATGGAGAAAAATAAATATTTTTTTGTTCTAATTTTAGTTTTTATACTTCTTTTTAAATGAGTTTTAAATGAAACTCAACATGTACATTTTATGGTTTAATTGCCCCCCTCTGAGTTGGGATTTTGTGGACCCTCCTACACGTGTGCTTGATTGTGGTAATATCCTCTGAACTCCCTTCCCATGACTGATGGACACGTCCTGTTTCTCCATCTTGTCTTATCACTGCTCATCTATATTAAACAGCGTGGCACAGCTAACGTATCTCGCCACCTCTGCTGTACCTGTCATCTCAGCATCTGCCCAGCTGCCTGTCTGCCAGCCTCCTTCCCTATCAGGTCTCTATCAGGACATTTCGCTCATTTCATCTCTTTTCCAGCTCTTGTATCTTCTCATTTTCTTTTTTCCCATATTCATTTGACCAAGCGAGCTCGAGCTCTGGATTTGTGTGTCCATCTCTTTAACACACACGTCCACAGCTGCAGGCAGTTTGAGAACCTTCTGAGGCAGGATCATTTGTGCTGTGATAACCTTTACACTTCCAAGGAGCTCTCTTTGACTTTCCACTTCTCAGAAAGAGGCTAAGTGTGACATATCTTTTAACTCAGTTTTTGCCTGCCTTACCTCAGTGGTGAATATTTTTGACAGCGATCCAGAGGGTCACCCTTTTGCATTCTGTCTGAAGAATCCTGGCATTTACCTTTCTAACTCACTCTGTCTGTCGACTCCCTGTCTATCCTTCTTTATCCCTCAACCCAGCCTCTCTGCCGATTGTCTGATAGCGTTGCTGCCTCTGAAGAACAGGAAATGAAACTCTTTTTTACCTCCAATCTGTCGCTCTCGCCCTTTATCACACAGAAACCTTGATTCCCTGCAGCGGCTGTTTCTCTCTCCCCTAATAAACTAATTTTGCCCGAAGCGATCTTATCTCTGCAGACAAGGCCCTCCTCTCTCCTTTTCTGAGACACTATTTTCTACATGCTAGTCCTATCGTCTTAGTTCATAAAGTTGTTGCTAAGGTACGGAGAGAGCTCTTTGATCTGTTTATTATTACTATTTAAGCTGACAAGATGAAAACAAAGAGAAAGAGAAAGAAATTATGCCTAATAGATGTTCTGACTCTGTTATCAATGTGCATCAACAAATTAACAGGCTACACAACTGGTTGAGATAAAGGGAAGACATGTTAGCTTCTGAAAACTAATGATTTTAAAGATTTTCATTAAACGAGTGTCATGGAATCTAATTTACAATTATAATTGTTAACAAAGCGGACAGTGACACCAAAATAATGCAAGAAATTCAATTTTTTTCATGAGGACTGGACCAAGGTGGGTGAGCTTAGCACGTACGCTGATGGTCTGCCATGTTTGCGACTGAACATCTGAGCTAACTTGGTAGGTGTGGTCTCAACTGTACAAGCTGATGAATACTAATGAGAGCAGTCAGTGTGACATCACATTGATAGGATTTTCAAACTCGGCTGAATTCGCCACCCGCCTCCTTTAAAGGTGGCATATGGAATTTGGAACAGAAGAACACGGCATAAAGCCTTCAACCATCTGGGTGCCAGGCTCGTTTACCCCCCCATGCGCGCTCCGATGCTCAGGCCAACCAATATTCCTCACCAAACCCACTCTGATCCCTGATCCGAGCAGGACAATAAAATACCATGAGTTCAGTTCACTAATCATGCTCTCCAGCCCCGCAGATCACACACTGACTCTGATAAAAGCAGCTCCTACCTGTTTGAAGCTCAGTCATCGATTCAGTCCGTGGCAAAGAGTTCATAGTTGCACCGCAGCTCCAAAACTTTCTGCAGTCCCTCCTAAGATCTTCTGTCCTCCTCACACACCATCCTGCACGCCTCACTTATCCAATAAAATAAAAAAAAGCAATAAAATCCTCCGTGGTGTGTCTTCCAGTTGAAAAAGTGGCCCGAAGCTGCTCCACTTCTCCAACATGCTGTAGCTACGTGTTAGATAGCTGCTAATAACTGCTATTAAAACTTTCCACACAGAACTTGCTCATCACATGGGAAACCCTCTATGGCAAGCAAATAAGGTATATAATCACCACATGTCCCCGGTGCTTCCAGCTGCTTGACCTGCAGACTCCACAGTACCAGCCTCTCTGTGCTGCAGTATTTACGGTATTAGGCAACCCACAATGGTGCCTGCTGCTCTGCCAGCTATTGGCTGGTAGATGTAAACAAAATGCCAACATCGTGCCCGTCAAAATTAATATTTTATAATATTTTACTTCAAATATAATTTTTAAAGGAAATGCTGTATTTTCATTCTACAACCCTCTAAACACCCTGTGGAGGCATTATTTTATTAAAAATATTGCTTTTTATGAAAATATTCCATATCCCACCTTTAAGTGAAAAAACAAAAAGAGAATTTAATGTGCAGTTTTCACACCCAGTACGAAACCAAGAAACTGTGGATCTAAAAAATTCAACATCAAACTCAGATTTTTTTTATGGCAGGGCTCCTTTAATGAAACTCAGAATATAATCTGTGGATGAATATCCTCAGCTGGTTAACTTTTGGAGTCTACCCAATTTAAGCTAGCCACAACAGTTAAACATGTTTGACCAACATAAAACGGGTCATAACTTGATCAGTTTTACAATTTTACAAAGCTTGTTGTCAAAGTAGTAAAGACTCATCATCACCCAACACAAATAACTGATCACACGAGATCTTTGTTGTTTACTGTTGGAGTCAAGCATGATCGTCTGTTCGCAAAATAACTGATTAACCACCAACAGTATGTAATAAAACTCCTAGAAAAGGAGATGAACACCTGCTAATCAGTTAGTTCTGATGGCTGCTGCAGCTTATTAACCTTCACAACATAGACTAGAACTCTGGGTATCGAGGTACTAAGAGAAACCTTCATGTGGTCTTTTCTCATCAGTCTTATCTGACCAAATATGAACATCACTGCCCACAGTGTCTCATATTCCTGTGATTCAGGAGGCCTGCAGAGTCGTGAGTTGAAGCTTTAGCTTGCTAGTGTTGTGTAGCTGTTGTTTAGTTTCCCTGAAGTGCACTGAACTGTATATAACAAGATCCACAGGACCACTCAGTTTGTTTTAATAAATCGGTTTTTATATGAGGGTTTTGTTGAGTTTTCTAGACGATTATTTTTCTGACACAATCAGGTCTCAATAAAATATTTAGAAGAGAACTAACATTCTTTAGTGAAACATGGTGCAGATTTGTGTTGTTTGACATTTATAAGGCAAGTATGAGTGTTTTAATGAGCTTCAGTCTCAATTTTGAAGGTTAATAAAACTGGAAGTGATGATACGCAGGAACTCTGCTTTTCATTTACATCTTACATGGACACTGTAAAGTATTCATGAGCTCATGTTTTCATTGATAAAATGGTGAAATGCTGTGTAGCAGGAGTTTGTAGCAACAGTGCTTCATTGACATATTTTCCTAAATCCAAAATCATCACTTCCTGTAAATGTGCCTTCCTCAAAATTGTGCAGTGAGACTCTGTAAATCTGCATATTTAAAACTGTATTACTGATAATCTGTGCATCCTGAGCAGTTATTCATGGGCAAGATACTGAACCCTGAAACTGCCCCTGAGGCGATGTGCAAAATGGCTCTGCTCCTCAGAAATGAGGAGGGGTTAAATGCAGAGCCGAAATGAATTGTAAAGCAAAGATCCTGCGGAAAAGTGTCAACAGGGCACAAATGTAATATTGATTGATACAAAGTAGTAAAATACTATAAAAAGTGCATGTTAGATACACTTAAAAGATTTTGGAAATGTTTTTACTCCTGTTATCCTTATCTTTTCTGGTTTCATACAGTAAAGTTTTTTTTCTCCAAATGTATTTGTTGATGTAACAATGGCCCAATTTGAGTATCTACACGTTTGGAGTGGTTTCTTGATGTGTCTCTGTTCCTTTTCTGGTTTTGGTGAGCATATACTAGTGCAAGATTCTTATAGCAGACAGTTTATGCTCCAGTGTTGGTGCATAAACTGTGTTGAATGCATTTATCTGGACATGGTAAAGATGCCTTGCTGAGGTACAAACTGAGTATCAAAATGGCAAAGGAAGGGGGTTTAAATTACTTTGAATGTGACATGTTTATTGGTGACAGATGGAATAATCTATGTATTTAAGAAACTGTTAAAACACACAAACATCTCTCAGCTTTACAAGGAATGGTCTAAAGTCCATAAGAAAATGGCTTGAGAAGATCTATAAGCAACGGTGGCGCAGATAATCACTTACAACAAAGATGTGGAATAACAAATCTGAACACAATATATGTCAAACCTTGAAACAGATAGGCCACAGCAGAGGAAGACCTCAGCGGATGCCACTCCTGTCAGCTAAGAACGGGAAACTGAGGCCACAGTTCGCTCAGGCTCATCAAAATTTAACAACAACAGACAAAAACACGTGTCCTGATCCAATAAGTCCTGACAGGAGGATCAGAAATGGGTGTAAACGACATGAATAAATGGTTCCAGCCTGGCTAGCATCAACAGTACAGTCTAGTGGTAATGGTGTAATAGTGTAATGATATGAGGGATATATTCTGGAATCTCTTTGGGTTCGTTAATACCAATTGTATAAAGTGGATGATGAGAAAGTTTCCAGTAAACTTCAGGGTTAAAACATCCATCTTCTTTATTTTATATATCATTATATGTGCAATGTGCTTGCACCAGCACTTTGTTTCAGTTTTGTTTAAAAAGTTATGAAGCTCTACTGTATTTACTTTCAACAGGGTTCTATCCCCCTCTGTTGGTTTGACAGAGCACCTGGACTCTGGGATCGGAGCAGCTTACAGGTGTTTATCAATGTGGAGGTGAACTGGCGCCCTCTAGAGGAAGAAGAGAGGGAGATCAGAGATATGATCATAAACAAGAATGAACAGTGTTGATATAATCAAACAAATAAAGAAATATCTGTCCTGTTAAACAGTATTATAATCTCTATTATAATTTAAGATGACTTTAAATTCGGAGAGTGACTCCCAAAGGTCACACACACATGCACACACTGATCTGTGATCTAATCTAATGCAGAGAGCAGAGCTTTAATCACTCTGAGGATTGCCATTAGTCCTATTGTCTCCTTCTTTACTGTAAGTACCTGAAGTGGAATGATCCTCTACTCTAATCCTAATCTCATTCTCTCCAACACTCACTTTTTTAGCCTGTTTGTTATGGTTGTCTGTTCTGTTTTGGGGTTTTTTGTTACGTCTGTCAGTTTCGCTTCAGCTGCTTTCATGACATACAGTACACATGTTTGTTCTTTTGTAATTTTCCATGTGTTGTGCTCAAAATGGAACATAAATGACCTTTACGGGCAACAGGAACCAAACAGGAACCAAAAAGACAAAGTGTCTCTGTGTTGGATTATATTACAATGTGTTCAAAAACAGATAAAGGTAGCATTATAAACACAGTTGCTGGTTTTCACACACACTGGCTGCAGAGTTAGATGTGGTGGGGGAGGAAGTGGGACGAACAAGTCATCAATCACACTGTCAAACCTTTATTTGCAATTACCTTTATCAAACCCTTTTTTGTTTGTTTTAGAAAGATATCCCTGATTTGCAGAGTTTGTTTCTTGCCCTTTAACTTGTTCTTTTTTTCACTTTAACTGCAATAAAGTTGGTGATGCTCGCACACCTGTTTATCAGATTCTGTTTTCATTTTGCTTTTTAAACATTTCTCCTCTTCCTCTCCAGAGCTTTTACAACCAAAGCTTATTGGAGGACTGGTGAAAGGAAAAGGAGAGGAATAAAAGGTGGAGGAGAAGAACGACCTCCAGAAAGAATGGGGTAGGAGGGTTGGAAGAGGAGGAGGCGTTGACCCAGATAAAGGCAATGAAGAATTTCAAAATGAACAATCCATCCCCAGTTTCACACCCATCCAAGCCTTTCATTTGCCCGCAACCAGGTCTGATCACATCTCAGAGCCTGATCCGAGTGCATAATTCTGAAGAATGATTGTGTTCCCTTCATAAAACTCAGTGGCCTTGAATTAAAATAAGGGAGATATTCACTCGTCCGTTAAATAGACTCTGAATATCAAGGTTGTCAAGGCTTTTTAAGATATGAGGCTGCATTATCTCCTCGCATCTTTTACCTCTTCCTCTTCTTGATCCCTCCTCCTCATTGTCACTGTCACCCACCCCCAACACACACACACTAACACACACAAACATCCCCTCACTCACATCCCCTGGTGGGGTGGGGGTGGTTTTGTGTGTGTGTATTTATATCACCTGTCTGTAAAATCTAATATGATACCTGCTTTTACTGACACTCGCGCGTGCTGATCATTCATTGTTTTGTTCCTGGTGTATTTTACATATAATAATGATATTGTTTTTTTCCTTTATTTGAACGATCTGGATGAATGGGTGTGTAAGCATTTATCAAGCCACTAACGCGTTTGACAGCTGGTTATGACTGCGCATGTGCCAAACACCGGTGAAGGAGACCGAAGTCGAGAAACACAACGTAGGAAGTTTAAAATAGTTTCATTTCAAAATTAAAGTATTTTATTGAGAATGTCATGAAGACAGCATGACTGTTACCAAAAGTAGTTTTAGATATGCTAATTTACCGGATAAATTAATCCTAACCAATAGGTAACATTTAGAGAATACTTAGATTATAGTAAATATGTTGTTTTAACGCAAAGTAGTGTTGGTTAAAACTGCATTAGCACTCATGGCTTTTATTTTGAAAGAAAAGTTACCGGATATGTATGGTTACTCTTTACCACTTGATTCTGACAAGGCAGCTAGGCAACCTCCAGAGAAATAACCTCGGGAGTTCAAGATACTGTAGTTCCTGCCTACAATAATGCCTGGCATTCCGGCTTTTCAGTCTCTGAGGTGACCGGGATTTGAGCCGCAGCAGCCGGGATGGCGCTGGTCACCGTTCAGCGGTCACCGACACCTAGCACCATCTCCAGCCCTTGTGTTTCTGTAAGTATCTGTCAGATGGACTGATATTAGTGGCAGTTTGTCACAGCAGAACCCACCGTTAGCCCCGGCTTCTTCTGCTCATACATGCAAATGGGAGGCTAACTTTATTAGCTGCTAGCGATACATTTCACCATCAAAAGCGACTCCCTTCACAGAGTTTCTGACTGTGGAAGGACTATTAAAAAAAATAGCACTGAACTATATTTTGTGGATAAAAGTTTTACAAGAAAAATAAACTTGTGTGTGTTATGTTAGCACTCACAGCTCTTTCTTTAACCCCTGAACTGCCTGGCTAACTATTTTAATAACTGCTCGAGGCGTTAGCATTATGTTATACACATTTTTACTATGGCATTATAAACATGAGGTATGTGATGTGGCGTTTTGTGCTTATGTTGCCACGCACAAACAACAACACTTGAAATTGTTTTGATTAGTGGAGTGACAGTATGTGTTTGTGTGTGTTTGGGTGGGTGGGTGGGTGGGTGTGTGTGTGTTATGGGGGTGGGGGGTGTTCTCTGTCCCGGAAAGCGGGTTAGTGTGACAGACTTGTCCATCTCTGTGGAACCGTCCTGTTATCCACTTCCACACACTGAGGCTCTTCAGGCTCTTGTCCTGAGACATGGAGATGGGAGTGGTGGGGGGAAGTGGGGTGAGAGGTGTGGCTGCCATAGATAAGACCAGGACCAGGACAAACCATGAGACCTGAACGGAGCTGAGTTTGGATGACACTGAGACTTACAGCAGCCTCAAACTAAAAAACTGTTCAAATTGCAACGTTTGCAGCATATTTAGACACGTCCATTAAAACCTTTAAGTATTATGTCAGCTCTTTGAGCTTGTAGTGAGTTTCTGTACTTCAGACTGTGAAAGTATTGCACCGAGGTTACCAGCTGCTTGTCATGAGACCTGTTTCATATTAGGAGAAACCATGTGAGCAGCACTCTTGTGAGGCATCTGCTTTTTCAAGGGAGGAAATGTGGGGAAGGGGCTGCATAACAAAACAGATAATGTTCAGAAAATGAATTTCTGAACTTTAACGTTTCGCCACTTCAGCTAAAAATGACAAGCTTTTTTATTGCATGCTGCTATCTGAACATTTGTGTTTGGGATTTTAAATGACAGCGCTGATAAAGTTAAAAGTAGCACTACAACAATCTGCATAGCAGCAGTCTCAATCCCCTCTTCTTATTGGCTATATGACCACTCCCTACATATGCATGCCGAAGCATAGTCACCATGGTGATCAGCCCATACCATTGCTCTGGTCATGTTGTTATAAACCTGTAAAGTAGGTATACAACTCCTACACACATCAGCATTATGTCTGAGTGCTTTTCTGGTATATGCTTTTAAATTCTGCTGAGAAAAGCATTTTCTCAGGTGTGTGCAGGAAGTACCGGTATTTGCTCATAGACTCCAGCTTCTTCTGTGTCACAATATTTTGTCTTGAACCCAATTTGCTGATGCAGAGAGCTTCTTTCAGCCAGCTGCATGCGACCTCTGCTTCTCCTAACCCGCTGCATCCAGCTCCCTTCATCATCTCTCGTCTTTCACCATCCGCATTAAACGCTTGGGGTTTTATTCCCTCAGCGTCCCATGTGTGAGTGTGGCCTTTAATTCCACACGTTTTGGCCCTTGTGGAGGTCAGCTGTTGACAAGATTGATGCCAAAGAGAAAGTTCTCAGAGTTTTGGAAGGATTACAGAGACAGGCTGGGATTAAAACTGTTCGCGTGTGTGTGTGTGTTGAACCCTGCTGGGTGCTGTAGTGGGGGGGGATGATTGAATTTTGGGAGAAAGAGACAGAGGGTAGTGTGGGGGTGGTGGAGACGCTGAGTCTGTTTCAGCCTTATCCCTCATCCGTGCTCTGAGCCACACTTAAAATACCATGCTGACCCTGTGTTATGAGATGAAAAGCTTTCATGTTGACACCCTACTTTAGCCGTCAGCCAGTTTAGTACTTGTTTATTCTGGATTCACTGAGTGTGACACAGCATGTGATGAAAATAGTCACGTCAATATCTCTGACCATTTTATTGCAGTCTGTTTGTGTTGTTGTTGCTGCTGGTAAGAGGCTGATTTTCACAGTGTTTTCATCTTCCTCTGCAGGAGTCGGGCAGTTGTGAGGATGACCATCGCTCCCAGCTCTGGAGGTGAGACCACAAAAACTGTTCTGTTAGGGTCTGTCCAGGTGTCTGGAGCAACATCTGCTTTAATCCTGTAAATAAATACTACAACCACTAGGGGGAGACAGATCATCAAGCATTAACTGGTTCTTCTTTCCCTCTTTTGACCTAAATATTTTTTGTAGCTGTTATAAAAAATTGTTTTTGTTGAGATATCAGTTAATTAAAGGCCAGCATACTTAAAACCATTTGCATATGTTCCATTATACACGCGTGTATAAAAGCAGTTTGTCAGTATGAGTTGGTTTAAACAATTTCTGTAGTTTATTTTAAATGCAACATGCAACCAGTCATCAGTCTTTAAAACAAAACCATGCTGCCCATGTTGAGTTTAGTCTGGATCCATTCTGTTTTCATGTTGTATATCCGTGTGTTCCCAGAGCAGCAGAAAGTACTTTTCACCCAGTACAAAAAACAAACAAACAAACAAACATGGAAAACACACTGTAGCTTGTCATTTGGGGACCGTGCCTTGTGCTTCTGAATACTTGTCTGTTTCTCATACCCAAAACAAACACTGTCTTTGTGCAAACTTTTTTTGGTAAATATTTAGTTGGTTTCCTGACGTCAGAGACTGCGGTTAATTTGCATGATACAGCTAATCCGTTGTGGTGAGGTTGCTTTGCTTTTGATGTGCGTGGCTGGATCGTTGTAAAAGAGATGGCTGACGGCGGTGTTGCTGTTCCTTTGTTTGGATGTCACGGGCGGCTCTAACGTTGCCTGGTTCAAGTCCTGGTCCTGGTCCTCTGGTGAAATCTGAACAGGTTTTCAGCAATCGTAAAATGAATAAAAACACTTTTATCATTATCATGTTCACCCCACATTAATGACTCTGTTAGTGTGTCTGAGTGGACGCTAAAGAGGGAGTGGAACTTCAAAGCCTGAGCTTTGTTGGACTTTGTAAGGGGCTTTTGTAGACCGAGTTAACGTTTGAAGTACAATCTCTGTAATCTAACCTCGTCATTTCATTTTCTGTTCCAAAATGTTATCAATTATTACTCATATTTTTATGGGAACTCTTGTTATTGCTTTAGGCCTTGTTTAACACAACAAGCTAGGCTCTACTGTAAAACTGAGCCAAGTCCAAGACAGTTTAAAGTCTATGTCCTGTTTAAAGGTTCTAGTTAACACCAAGAGGTTCAAACGGATGTAAATCACTGCTCATTTATAAGTAAAAACACATCCATATGTATCATTGAAAGATATATTTCTGATTTTCTTTTGTTTGTTAGTTTGTGATTGCTTGTGTCGAGAGTTTGAGGATAAGTTTTATTTCATTGTATAGACATGATTGTTCCCTTCACTCATCAGATTCATTTGAAAAGAGCAGTTCAGGCTCGTCCTGGTCTGCAGACCCTAAAGAGGGTTTTCAGTTGCATTATTATTCATACGGCAGGAAAACATGCACTTTTTTCAAAATAACACCATTGGAAGAATGTTTTTAAGCAGAACAGTCACTTTATATAGTAACAACTTTATACAGTAACACAGGTGTGAAGGTTGTCCACATCTGTTCAGGAGGTTTTAAGGAGAAATAATTGCCCTGGTGTCTCTAATCTAATCAATAAATTTTTTTAAAAATCCTTAGAGAACACTGAAATCTGAAGGGCAACATGGAGCTGATGGCGTCACACGAGATTTCTAATCCACAACCCACCAGACCTGAATCTGGATTCACACCTGAAAACACGTGTCTCGGCCAGTAGGCTGATCATAAAACAGAAAGCTGTTGTTCAGAAATATTTTTCTAAAACATGGACAAAAAATGCGTCTTTGGAAAATGTGACATCATTGGTCATAATTCAGAGTATTAAACCAATAAAACGATGAATAAACATTTCAGATTCCAACTGCGTGCGAGTTGAAAACCCGGTGCCTGGAGCCGAGTTCTGTTCAGTGAAACATGCTGGAATTACACGCATAAATACTGATACTTAGTCACATCACTGCATCCTGTAACACACCCCAATAGTGATTTGAAGGCCATATGGTACCAATTATCTGTTGAAGTCATATCATGTATGAGTGTTCTTAACCCCTCCACACACACACATGCACATGCACAGAAAGCTCACACCCCATTCTGCAAAATGCTTTAAATTTGGCTCAGTTTCCCAGCTTGACATTTCAGATTCAGTCTGCTGAAGTGCAGAGTGCAGCCAGAGGTCTTGCTGAGTGACCTCTGATTCGTATTACATAAGAACTCGGGGCCCAATTAACTGTGCACGCCGCACCTCATAAATGGCGTGGGGCCAGGAGGGGTAGCTGAGATGGACGGGAGCTCTCGCTGCACTGCAGCGTTTTCTTCTTTTTCCCTTTTGCTTATTCAGTCAGCGATGGACTGAGTAACACACTGCATCTCTCTGTGTCGACGTCTCACACAAATAGTCCCCCTCTTCACCATTCCACTGAAGTATAACGTTTCTGCAGCGCAATAATGAATCGCTGCCTCACACTGCTGCCTCAAGGCTGATGCTGACGGGCAGGACACGGAGAGAAAAGACCCAATTTTCAGTACGGAGTCACAAAACCTTCCATTGTTTTATTTTCTGGGTAAATCTTTAATAATTTCAACAGTGAAAGCAGCTGATTTTGGGTTTGCTGCACAAACGAGGTGATTTCTACTCTTCTAACAACAAACTGTAGATTTGATGGTGATTCAGTTTTATAAACTCTTACATTCAGCACATAAAGAGAACTAACCTTGATGTTAAATCATCAGCAGATAGATTGATGAAACAGCAGATTCTGTCAGTTAATTCTTTATTACTGATCATATCATCGTCTGTTAGTTACACCTGGACTAGACTTGTTTAGTTTACAATTCTTGAAGTGTCACACGAAGCACCGCCAGCGCTGCCATCTGTAACGCTGTGTCAGCGTTTTGTGTCCACCGCAGTCCAACACAGGCTGCATGGACAGAGAGAAGTCTTGTTTTGTAGCCTCCCTCTGACCTTGTGTATCCATTGTGTCCACGCTGTACTGCATTTCCTGATGAAGAACGCGGTGAACGTCAGTGTATTGTTTGAAATAACAAGTTGTTTGAGATATTTAATCTTGCTTAGTTGACTTTAGTATCAGGAGGTTTTTGCTTAAATGTGTTGGACTCATTCATTCTGACAGTTACTGAACTCACCTGACAAGTCTCTTCATGTTACGTTCAGTTGCCACGTTATGGACTCGTTCATCAGCTCCAACACAGGTGCACGCAAGCAGAGCAGGTTCGTCAGGCCAAGAGTTTAATGAGGCTGCCGTTAAAACAAGGAGGAAGTAATAACAATGAACTAATGGGATCTATGTGGAGCGGACATGCCTCTGTCATACATGTCAGATAGGATTATTACCCTCCTTTTCCTGCTGTACACATACAATATATATATATAAAATATATATATACACATATTGTTTATCTCTATTTATTACAACATTCCTTATTTGATGTAACGCCTAATACTTAGAATCGTTGCTTTAATGTATAGTACAGGAAGTGTACATACAGCGTGCATGTACATGTGTCTCTTATGTCAGAGTTTTTATTGGTGTAATTCTGTTTCTGAGAAATCAGTAAACGTGTTTTAATCCAAGTCTTTTCTTTGTTTCCATTGATCAGATTTATTTAACCTTCAGATCAATTTCAGATTTTAAAAAGGAGTTTTTTGTGTGTTTTTTCCAGGATGTAATAAACTCTGCAGAGAATTAGATTTAAAAACAGTACAAAGTGTGCATTTTTATCAACTTCTCTTATGGGAACAGTGGCTTATCTTAGCTTATGCTAAACAACTGGCATCAATCACTGACTTATCAGGCCGCAGAATGTCTCACACATGCACACACACGCACGTGCACGCTGCACCTCTGACCTGAACGCTTTCCCTTCAAGTGACAAAGGCAGACATGCTGCTGAAACCGATTGTGCAACTCGTCCAGACTTTAGCTAAACACCACAACATGTTCTCGTGTTACCGGGACACAAACAAATAAGTTTCCACTGAGTGCTGGTAAATTTGATGACACTAAACAGAACCACATGACAGGAACATTAAACCATGTGCCTGCGCGTTGAGTCGGAGCCTAAGAGTTTTCTCTCCGAGCTCACAGGAAAGCAAGAGTTTTCTTCCAGGAACGCAGGATGAAGTTAACGCGTGGGAGTGCAGGTGGTGGTGCGTAACGTCACGTCATCTGTTACACACCTCAGGTGCCATTAATCAGAAGTTAAATTACCGACACACCTTGTTGACTTCTGTTTATCTGTCGTGTCTTGTTGTGAAGAGGAAAAAGCCCTGCGGATCAATTCAGTGTTTTCGGAACTATTTTCATCAGATGCAGGTTTTGCAGCACTGTGGCTTTTCTGATTCAAACATTTATATTTATTTAACACAAATGACTTAAAAAGGAAGTATAAACCTTCAGATAACATGACCTCAAGTGTTCAGCTTTTGATACTAAATTTAGAAAGTTTTTCCTGAGATTTTCAAAGTAATTTGGAATGAATCACCTTTGTGTGTTGGAAGTTTGGAATAAACAAGTGATGTGATTCTGTTTGTTTCTAACAAAGCTCACGTCATGCCACGTCACCCCACGTCACGTCCCGTCACGTCCTGTCTCGTCATGTAATTCTAAGAAAAGTCTGTTGGATACAATACACTAACTAAAAATACTGACCTATTTAAAAAAAAAAGTAATGTCAGAAAAGAATCTAAAACAGGTTTAGATCTCAGGTTGTGATTGTTTAGTTCTGGACCTGGCAGAAATGGTACCAGTGGACTGGAATGTTCCTGGTTCTGAGCCAGAGCTGTTTACAGCTTCTTAACAGCACCCCGTTTCTCTGAAGATAACTTCTCAGTCAAAAACATCTCCAAACATAAATCAGATCTTCCATCTGCATAAGTTTCAGCCCCGTTGCATGAGGTCAGAGGTCGTTTGCTGCAGATGTTTTCATTTACAATTTAAAACAGTTGGCAAATGCTAGTTTTAATATAACGAAGGCTTCGGTTTCACTGTGTTTTTAAATTGTTGACAGCTCACATAAAACCACGCATGTTGGAACGCCTGTAGGATATAAAATCTTTAATAGTCTATAAAATGAGTCAGAACATATCTTATGGAGTATTATGAAATCCTCAGATCAGCACATTGTGGAGGCCCTTTGGGGCCCCAGACTTTATGTAGCTCCGGTGGATTCAGATAGACCAGCTCAGTCTGGATAACTTCAGCCTGTTTCTCCTTATGTCACCAAACCACGTGATTTGTTTAAAATTGACTTTTAATAGATTATTATAATTATAATCCCACCCCCCTGCTGACCAGATTATCTGTTGTTTACTGGCACAATCAGCATCTTTAAAAGCGCAAGATCTGTAAGTATCAAACAGTTATAAATGTTCCTGATAAGAACAGGATCATAATAAAGTTCTGGTGTAAACACCACACTGACCAGCTGTTTGGGTTCTCTGAGCGTCGATGCAGATGTGCTCCTGCTGTGGCCCGTCGTACTTCCCTCTGCCGAGCCCCATTTTTTCCCAAAAGCACGTGTCGTCGTTTGGCTCCTCCTCCCGAGTCCTCCGGTGTGACTTGACCCGAGTCATATGTCTCAGTACTGTACACGGTGAAAGAGTTTATCAGAACAATGTCAGTGTCACAGAAACCAGTCTGACATGGAACCGGGACTCAGACAGCCAGACTCCGCTTTCGGAGGCAGGAAGGACACTTTTATATAAAACTTCCTTGTTCTGATTTATTCAAAGTTCCGATTTGTGAATCAGATTACTTTTTTTTTTGTGCTTGTTTCTCGGAATATTTCGTCACTTTCCCGAGTGGAGGATCTCCACAGAACAGCAGCGGTTCTCCTGCGTGTTGCCGGAGCACATGACTGAGTGAGAGCTGGAAAAGTTTGTTCCTCCGACAGAGGACCTGAAACGCGCTTCTCTGTCCTTCTCCCCCCCACCCCACCGGTATGACCCTCGGTACGGTGTCCGGCTCGGACAGCTCGCCGGCGGTCAGCTTCTGCTCCTGCTGCGGGGCAGAGATGGTTCCCTGTTTCAGCGACGACACGCTGGTGTCCAAAAACCAGCTCAACCAGCTGTAAGTTCAACCAAACAAAGATTTTCTATCGGTTACAGTTTAATGAGATTAAAAGTTCAAATCTGACAGACACAAACTCTGACTTTGAAACATTTAAAATTAAAATACTGAGTGAGTTTTGTGTCTGAACTGGTTGACAGTCAATGGAGGCTGTTACATTCACAAAGTTTTGCAATCTGAAGGCTGACTGTATTTCCTAGTGATGTAGTAACTTTTTACTCATCTTCCTTTTGACCAAACAAAGACAAAGTTCTCCAGAGATCCTGTGAATCATCACTTCAAACCACAATTAATAAAAAGGAATCTACATGACTAATTCTGTCAGCATTCGTCATCAGATTCTCAAATCAAGAATTGGATCTTTGTGTTTTATTTGTAAGGTGGTGATTGTTTCTGTCTGTTGTTAAGTTGGAATTTATACCAACTGGATCTCTGTCTGAGGCCCGTGACTTCTGACTTTGTCAAAATAACAAGGAAACAAGCTCATTGGGTCATTTCTTATAAAGTCTTGTGCAACTTGGTTAGCAATGTGCTACAGTAGAACATTTTGCACAACTGGTTGTTGCATATACACAGAAATCCTTCCAGTCTTGCTGCATCGGCAGACCTTTTCTTTCTCATGATATATAAAAGTTGATTTGTCCATGTGGTCTGTCCTTCAGGATGGATCAAAAGCTGCTGTGTTCCAGCTGTTCCAAACACTGTTGGAACTGCCAGTTAGAAAGAGAAAAATCATTCAATGTCAGTTTTCCTACGACTGAACTGACATCTGGGTAACGTTTGGAATGAGTGTTTTTGTGAATCTGTTGCTTCCCGCTGGAGGAATTAGAATTACTGTGGTTTTTCAGGAGAATCGAGGGCGGCGCGTGTCTTGATTGCAGCTGTTTTACACATGACTCTGCGCTGTGGTTATTGAGTAAATTGGGCATTTAGCGTTTATTAGGGCCTCACCCAGTTTTTAAGGATTTTTTTTTTTTATTTTAGTGTGAGTTTGCTTTAAAAAGGTTTATGAGAAGATGTTGGTGTGAGACACATCATCTACTGGCAGTCACATGTCCACAAAACAGCAGCAGATGTGAGAATCTAGGGTGGGTTGTTTTTATTATTACACATCCGCATTTCACTGGAACTTTAACATCTTTGAATCTATGTGAGATGGTGTGTTTACTTACTGTCAGAGTTCTGCATGCGCCACATCAGGCTAATGTTTAACCAGCACCTCCATCAGTAATTACAAGCCATGCCGCCGCCGCTGCTGACTAAGTGTTACCTGTGGGTTCGAGGCATCTGGATCGTCATTGTTTTCCTGCCAATTTCAGAAATGCCAGTAAAGCCTTCTTCCTCTGCAGCCATGTGACTGTGTTATATGAACCCATGTTCCAAAGAAAATGGAAAAAGGCTCGATAAGGAAGTGAAGAATGTTTGTGTGCATGTCAGAAGGACTTTCATCAGCTGTATGTAGGTCACAACGTGTGTTTATAGTTCATTGTTCATACGTTGCACCCATGTTTGTATAATCATATAACATACTTTAAATTATACATCCGCGATTGTGTTGAAATGACGTCCTGCAGAAGACCGTGTGTCTGTGCAGCAGGTTAACTGAAGTCTATGTTTAGTTTGACCTGATTTGGCCTTTTCTGTTCCAGCAACCGTCTTTTGTTATTTTTATGCAAATGTAAATGATCCATTTCATAACTGCACTGGAGTTTCAAATGGTTTTTATGGTCTTCATTTAGATTTAAGTTATTTATAATGTGAAACAAGTGGATTTCTTTCTCCTCGTATTCACCAGTCAGTGAATCCTGCTCAGTACAGATGTATTATTATTATTATTATTATTATTATTATTATTATTATTAATAGAGCAAGGTGAAAGCTGAACATCTGAACAAACACGTATGTATAAGGTCTGTCATTCCCATGAGTTGAATCTGTCTAGAGTTCAAACTCATAAGGTCTTAGTGGGGCCTGCCCTGTATAGAGCCAGGCCCTATATTTATCCCACTCTCCTCTCCAGAGTGACTAATATGGACACATGTTGGAGGAGGGGGTCACCCAGTTATCTGTCCACTATGCCGACTGGTCCTTACATAGTGAGGATTGTGTCCAACTGTTGCCCTAACAAGAACGTACAGCTTCACATCAAAGTCGGGGTTGGTTAAGTGCTGGATGAGGACCCGGTCCGGTCTCTGACTGGTGCTTCTTTATCTGCGTTACTTATAAACCTGCTTTTAATTCACAAACTGTTCAGGGTCACTTTCTGTTGAACTCATCGCCCCCTTTTACTTTTCCCTGTTTAATCAAATGAGCTTTTTGTAATTTTTTTAAATTATGACGTTTATCCCATTAGCATGTCACGGCTAATTTAACGGTGTCATCACAAATGAATTAGCTAACGTCAACTCAGCTGTAATACCTTTACAGTTAAATCCTGAATTCATAAGGAGGCTCCTTAGTATGATCTGGTAAATACGTTGGAAAATAACACAGCAGTCTGATTTAAAAATCTTTGGACGAATTTCTCAATTAAATTATAATTTTGTCTAAAAATCAAAATCCCAAAAAACAGGAAACTGGGCTGAATGGTCCGGTTCCCTCAGTCCTGCAGAAGAATCAGAACTGATTCGTTCACACTGCTGACGCTGTACATTGATTCCTCAGTGATCTTCTGAATACACTATCAATAGCTGCGACTTTTTAAAAGACTGCTGTATTTTTAGTTTCTGTACTCGAGAGTCTGTCACAACCTCCACCATCCGGCTTGTGTTTCAATCTGGGTTTCTAGGTTCAGGTGTAAGAAATGTGTGTTTGCCACCTTCCATATGCGATTCTAAGGTCAGAGCACACGGTCATCGCCAAGCGCAGTACAATTAGTCAGTATGGGAGCACGGTGGGAGATTAAACACTGAGGACAGTGTAGGACGTTAAAAAGTAGGACAAAGCTGTGAGAAATCCAGCTAAAGTAAGTGACAGAGGGGAGAGTGAGAGGAAACAGCTGGGTCAGGGGTGGGTGGGTTATGGGAAATGAGCTGCGGTTGTGTTTTTTCTCTTGCGTGTCTGTTTTCTTCTGACTCTCAGCAAAACTCAGGAAGGTCTGTGTGATGAAAGAAGGATGAAGCAAACAGAACGCCAGGCAGCACCATGTCATGCGAGAAAAACCGTTGAACTTGATGAACTACAGCCAGGTTCAGTGAGTGTAGGGTTGCTAAACGTGCCGCTAACGATCGGCTGTATTATACCCCACAGTGACGTACTATTAAAAAATGTACAGCATTTAAGGTAAATGTCAAGCTTTGATGTCATCACCTGCCGTTTGGTCTTTCATAAACCTTCCAGCACGCACTCGTCAATCTCTGAGGCCCGAGGCTACAGAACCACCTTTCATTCAAGCAGAACAGGTTCTCCTGCTTGTTTCAGGTAGCTGCATGTGCCACGTTAAGAACAGACGCTGGCTGATATGAACCTTTTTAAAACTTCCTAACAAGTGAAAATTGTGTGAAAGTGCAGAAAAGTGCTTTTCAGTGAAATCTGTTGAGCGTACAGGTCAATATGAAGCTGATTATCGGGACCAATGTTCCTCTCAAATCTCTCCTGAGATACAGGTGTTTATATTTAAGTGCTAAACCTGCAAAGTCAGCAAGACCTGCGTGTGTTTAGGTTACTGGGCTGGATTCTTTTTCACTTGACTTGTAGAAGCTGCTGCAAACTTCTTTTTAAAGAATGTGGTTTTTTGAACTGTAGAGGTCACTGTGTTGGACCAGATCTGGTAATCCTGAGTCCAGAATCTCATGTCCGAACCTCCTGCTCAACATCTGGAATCAGTCTCATAGAAACAATCAGCAGGTTTTAGAGCTGCTTGTGTTAGTTCACTCTTATCTTTTCCTCAAACAGTGTGGAGGATGAGGATGAGGAGGTGGGGGGGGGACCCCTGGTCTCCTCCCAGTCCTCCTCCTCCTGTTCCTCCCCACTGGCAGCTGTTACTGAGTACGTCTGTGAGTGTAATCCAGCTGTGTGGAGGAGCAGAGAACATTGTGTTCTGAGTTCACACTGGGGCTCAGATCTTGTTTTGCCTGCATCGCTCTGGATTTGGAAGACCGCAAATGAGTTCAATAGAGCATTGTGACCCATGACAGAACCCCCCCCTTTCCCCTCTTCCCCGTCCTCATCTCGGGGTTGTTTTGGGAAGTCGAGGACAGCATGTGCAGGGAAGGGATTATTTATGTGTTAAATGGTTTAAGTTACTCCAAAGATCCGTGATGTGGTTCCATCATTTCGACTTGTCCTCTTCCCGTCTCATTCTTTTCTTTTTCTTCTGTTCCAGCATCAGTGAGAGCTTCCTCACAGTTAAAGGTGCAGCCCTCTTCCTCCCCAGGGGCAACAGCCCCACGCCGAACACGGCGCCTCGCATCAACCAGCGCAGGAACAAACATACGGGTAAACACTTTCCTCTGAATTTAACCCCTCGAAAGAACTCAAGATATAAAACACAAACATCCGGTTTGTTTTCTATCCAAGTGTAACTTCAGGGGAAATGACTCACTCCTTCATGTTGGTCTTTGATATAAAGACTGTGATTATTATTATACAACAGGAAACTGAAAGTGATCGTCTGATTGTTTTTTTTTTTTAGGTGACCTTCAGAAACATCTTCAGACCATGTTCACTGTGCTGCGGCCTGAAGACACCATCCGACTGGTCAGTCACGTTCTCCCTGCACTCACCTGTGTGCACGTAGAGTAGAGAAGGTCAGCTGCAGAGGGACAATATGATCCGGCACTATAAACCCAAGGGCCTGGTTTCAGTTCTTTGTTAGGAAGTATAAAA
Source organism: Pachypanchax playfairii (assembly GCA_006937955.1). NCBI lineage: Eukaryota > Metazoa > Chordata > Actinopteri > Cyprinodontiformes > Aplocheilidae > Pachypanchax > Pachypanchax playfairii. Next base: position 345,119 of record SSNP01000301.1, read on the forward strand.
GAACTGAAACTTGGCGGAGCTGTAAAACCCAGCGTTTAATAACACGCTTGAATAAAGACTCAGAGAAGAGCGAGTAGTAATTATTCTCATCTTTCCTTTAAGGTCTAAACTTTAGGTAAAACTAAACTGCAGCTCCAAATCAGACTTGTTTTGTTTTTATATTTAATAAAAATCCCAATATATTCTGAGAGTGAAAATGAGGGATTTTCTTAAAGGTCTTTTGAAGAAGAGATTGGACCGGTTGTTTGATGATCCGTTTTATTTTTGTCCTTGCAGGCGGTGCGTCTGGAGAGCGCCTACCCTCAGATAACCCGCTACATGGTGGTGGTCTCCACCAACGGCAGGCAGGACACAGAGGAGAGCATTGTGCTCGGCATGGACTTTGTCTCCTCTGATAGGTCAGCGCACCGGCAGCGTGTGTCGTCACGACGACGGCTCGTTCTCTTTTAGCATATGTGTTTCTGTATATTAAACTAACACGCGTGTTCTTTTTGCAGCTGTTGCAGCGTGGGACTGGTCTTACCTCTGTGGAGTGACACTCTGATCCACTTGGATGGAGACGGGTAAGACACCACCCGTCTGTCAGACGTCCTCTCGCTCCGTGCACGCTGCTCTTAATTAAAGTCATGTGACTTACTGAGCGTCCCGGTTCTTATCTGTCTCTCTCTTGTCTCTGCAGTGGCTTCAGTGTATCAACAGTGAACAGGGTTCATGTCTTTAAGCCAGTTTCTGTCCAGGCCATGTGGTGAGAAAACTCTTTGTTTTATTATGTGACAGGAAATACCGTACAGTCTTATTTCACCTTTTATCTGTTTTCTTTTTTATCTTTCCTATTTTCTGACATGTTTTCTTTCTCCTTTGAATCACACATGCCAGAGTTCTCTCTTCATTTCCTTCTTTTGTTATCCGTCTCTTCCTCTTTACTTCAACATCCTCTGATTCACCTGCAGCTTGACTGCAGCGTTGTGTTTCTGTATTTAACACTTTGTGACGCAAACCTTCTCCCTTTGTGACGTCAGGTCCGCCCTGCAGTCCCTCCACAAAGCCTGCGAGGTGGCTCGCTGCCATAACTACTACCCAGGTAGCCTGTTCCTGACCTGGATCAGCTACTACCAGAGCAGAGTCTCATCCAGCCAGTTCTGCATCAACGAATGGAACGCCATGCAGGATGTGGAGTCCCACCGTGCCAATTCACCCATCCTCTTCACAGACTTGTGAGTAGGAGAGAGGAGAGAGGCACACACTGTGGTTTGCTGTGAACAAAAAAGTTTTCATTCTGTTGAATTATTATTTAGAAATGAAAATGTTGTATGTAAATCCGGTGATTTACTGCAGTTGCATGTGTAGAAGGTCCAAAATGATGCAGCGCTGCTGCTGACGCTGCATGCTAGCAGGCTGGCGGGGTCAAGTGCTTTCCAACAGATGCTTATAAACATGAAATATTTCGATATTTATCTTTAAACATACACGACTCCATCATGTGTCACTCACCTGTCAGCAGATCTCCACGAAAGCATCAGAAAGTAAAAGAATGAAAAAGGCTTCTGAAATTTATGTCTTCACTAAGAGCAGGGAAATTCCCCTCCGAGCTGCTGGGGTCACATGACCAGCTACACATTTGGAGCGCTTCTCTTTCGGACTCACTCGCACACACTTCAGACATTCTCAAGTGTCCAAAATAGCCGAGGGTTTTTTGCTGGCTTGATTTACTTTTGGAAAAATGAAATCCAGATGGTGTCCTAAGAAGGTGGACGGAGACACGGACAGACAGAAGCAGGTGGCAGGCCGAGAGAATGAGTTGGCAGGCGGGTTGTGTGTGTGTGTGTGTGTGTGTGTGTGTGGGGGGGGGGGGGGGGGGG
>SSNP01000301.1:346987-366329 GCA_006937955.1 Pachypanchax playfairii
GGGGGGGGGGGGGGGGGGGGGGGGGGGGGGGTGCTCTTGTGCATCTGATTGCCCTGAATGGAAAGAATGGAGACGAGCGAAGGCAGAAATAGTCACTTCAAACTTAACAATAAAGAAACATCTATATTTACTGCTCGGCGTGACTCAGTGAGGTATTACAGGTGTGTTTGCCCTTGAGTGCACTTACTGTTTACAATTACACAAACACCTCACGAGTTCCCGTCTGCTGGGTGAAGTTATTTTCCCAGACGGAGCGGCTGCCATGAGCTGCTAGTATTTGTTGACACATCAATGTATTTCCCTGTAAAAGTACCGAGGCTTGTTTTTGTGTTTGATATCTGGGCTCAGTTTGTACCTGTTGGCCCCTTATCTGTCTGCAGTTCTAGGAAGTGGCATAAAATTTCCATCCTTCATGTACTCATTAGCTCCAATCCTCGTGTCGTCACTTACTGCGCGTATGTTTTATTTTCTTCTCTGGTCCGTCTCCTTATTCTTACCGAACTCTCAGGCCGTCTGCGGGCAAGTCAGGGCAGAGTGAGGTCAAAGTTTCATTGGATGTTAGTATCTAAATCTGGACACGTTGATAAGTTAAATCCATTCTCTTGAGTTCAGTCTTCAGCTTTGAGATAAACTCTTACTAACATAAAGGTTGCAGGTAATTTCACAGAAACACGTTGGAGATTGTCACACTTCCATTTTTTTTTTTTTTTTTGACCCACTTGTTAAACATTGAACTGCTGAATAAGTGAAAATAAGAATAGATTTCTAAATAAGAACATAAGGAGAAGCTTCTAGATGAACTGAGCTCTTCTCTCCTGAGAGGTCATTAAGCTTCTTGTTGATATCATCAGCATGGCGTCTGAAGCCCAAACGCGTCCCCCGACAGCGTGGTTAGAAACAGAGCCAGGCACAACAGCAGACACGTTCTACAAAAGGACCTTGTTTTGGACCGCCAGCGGGTCTTGATCTCAGATTTTCTGTTCCCTCTCAAGTTCCAGAAAATCCCACAAAGTGCCACTTCTCCCTCAGAACAAATAACCTCATTGAGACTCTGAAACTGAATGAATGAATGAGGGTTGTTACTGAGACTGAAGAAGGTGTTTTACATAAAGATGTCACACTGTGTTTTCAGGCCCACAGAGAGGGAACGCACAGAAAGGTTGATCAAGATGCGCCTCAGGGAGATCATGATGCAGAAAGACCTGGAGAACGTGACCAGTAAAGAGGTGAGAGACCATCACATGAACATCCTGATGAAATCATGAAATCAGCAGCAGATTTTATTGGATGAATTTTTTTTTTATTTGCTCAGATTCGAACCGAGCTGGAGATGCAGATGGTTTGTAACCTGCGAGAGTTTAAAGAGTTCATCGACAACGAGATGATCGTCATCCTGGGACAGATGGACAGTCCTACAGAAATCTTTGAACATGTCTTCCTGGTAAGAACTCAAAGCCTTAATGTTGACTCCAGATGACAGCACTGGTGTCTAACAACTGCCACAATTCTAAAGATTTCTGCACTGAAGTAGTCGTCAAATACGTGCACAACATTTCTTTAATATTTTTTGTGTATTTGCTGAGTCATGGTACTGACAGGGCTGGTGTTTTTCTGCAGGGCTCTGAGTGGAACGCCTCCAACCTGGAGGAGCTGCAGAACAGCGGGTACGAGATCAGCCTCTTGAGTCTTCACTTAATTATTACAACATGCAAACTGTAATTAGTCAGAAACACACAGTCAGTCAGTGAATCTAAGGAATGAATCATCTTAATTAGAGCTTTACACTCATTTACAGTCAGTTTTTTTTTTTTTTTTTATATTAAATTCTTAAAATTCTTCTGTTTCTGCTACAGCGTGCGCTACATCCTGAACGTGACCCGAGAAATAGACAACTTCTTCCCAGGAATGTTTGAATACCACAACATTAGAGTTTACGATGAGGAGGCCACCAACCTGCTGGAGTACTGGAACGACACGTACAAGTTCATCACCAAAGCCAAGTAGGCATCGGCGCTCTCACACGCCTTAAAGTTCTCCTCCGCTTCACAGAGAAGTTCTAATGTTTCATCTTTCTCCTCCGTCATCAGGAAAGCCGGTGCTAAGTGTCTCGTTCACTGTAAGATGGGAGTGAGTCGCTCCGCCTCCACGGTGATCGCCTATGCCATGAAGGAGTACGGCTGGGATCTGGACACCGCCTTCGATTATGTAAAAGAGAGACGCACAGTCACCAAACCAAACCCGTCCTTCATGAAACAGCTGGAGGAGTATCAGGGTATCCTGCTAGCGAGGTATGCTACGCCCGTACACGTCGAACGCGGTTTCAAAGCATTTTAAAATGAACACTTTTCTTTTTTCTTCACAGTAAACAAAGACACAACAAGCTGTGGCGCTCCCACTCTGACAGCGACCTATCAGATCGCCCTGAGCTGATGTGTAAATCTTCGTCTCCTTTTCTGGCCCGCGCTGATTCTCACAACAACAATGCCTCCACTCCTTCTTTACATCACTTCCTGGGCGTGGCTGTTCTGAAGGCGCTGGGTGCTCAATCCAAAGACCCAGCCAAATCGAACAACGCACACTCCTCAGACTCTCTTGCACTCTGCAACAGCGGCGGCGAGTCTCCGGTGCAGGAGGAGGTGAGACTGGATTGTGAAGACCTCGTTCCACTTCTCCTCCCCAGACCCCGAGCAGCCACCGTCATCCCAGAGGAGAGACTAGACAACTCGGCGAGCGTGGCGGAAACCGTGCCAGTCGCTCTGCCACACCCTCCACCTTCACTCCACATCTTACCTCCGACCCCTGAACTCCAGCGAGCTCGTCGGCAGCGTCCCACATATCTGTCCATTTCAGTGCCTGAACCAGAAGAGCTGTTTGACGTGTCCAACGCGAACAGCTCAGAAGGCCTCACCCCTCTCAGTCTGGGATCTGGTGACTTAGAGCTGCTAAATGAATCATTATCAGATTTAACAAGTGATAAAAACAGCCCGCTCATCCCCCTGCGTCACGCCGTCGCTTCCAACGACGACAACAACAACCCCAGTGAGTTACGGACCAGCAGTCCGCTGGACAGCCGGAGCGAAGCCGACGGCTCGTCCAACCACAGCGCGGACAGCATCGACTTCTTCACCGCCAGGGAAAGATTCCTGGCGCCTGATGGTGGGACGCTTTCAGAGCAGAAGATGTCGCTGTCACCTGAGGAGGAAGAGGAGGAGGTGAGGAGCTCATCCAGCGTCTTCTGTCTGCTTTTATCAAACAGACGGGATTTACTGTGAAGCTGTTTGTATTATAAATGATATAAATAGAGTAAAAATCCTGTTTATAAGTCACATTCTCTTTAGAATCAACACACAGCTGAATCAGAGCAGAGCGTGTGATTTTATCTCTCAGCGTATTTTAATATTTCTTATTCAAACTAGATACGAGCTGATCTCCAGTCAGGGAACAGAAACACTCCTCTGTTATATTTTAGGATGTTGTTGCTGTTTACTGCTCCTGTTTTCCTGCCGGTCACTGTTCAGCTGGTTGTTCAAGTTTTTTATAACTTTACTTTACATAAACTCCTCACGCCTGCTGAAACTGGTTGAGTCTAAAGCTGCGTTTGTTGCAGTGACACCTGGTGGAAGGTGTGAGAACAGGCAGGTTGGGATGGGACTGTTGTTTATTTACTAATAACATCTGTTTGTTTGTTTTTCAGGCGTCTCTGCAGTTTGATGGCAGCTGTGACAGAACTCATCCCACTCCTAATGATAACGGAATATCAGTCCGCCACATTGTCATTGAAATTGAAGCCATATCACAATCTGCCTCTTCCCTCGTCTCCTCAGCGCTCCCTCCATCGTCTCACAGCCCTCAGCCCGTCCGGCCACAGGAGGAGGCGGAGCTTCCGTCTCCCTCCTCGCTGCAGTGTGATTTGCCAGCAGGCTCGGTGCGTCGGGCCACTGAGCAGCTGGAGCAGAAGCTGAAGCAGGAGCTGGACGTGGCGGCGGCTCATCGTTCACCGCTGCACTCCCCCGTCAGCGAGCAGCCTCCAGTCAGACCGCCTCAGTGCTCCCAAAGCCCAGATCCCCCACGTCTCTGTCCACCGCTGCACACTGCAGAGCAAAGCGTCACTCAGGGAGAGAACATGACCGTTTCTGCTAAAGCCAAAGATGAAGAGAAGCATTCAGAGCTTCAAAGACTTGATTTCTCAGGCACAGACCAAGTCCACGACCTGTCATGTTCCCAAAACTCACATATCAGCCAAGTCAATGGTGCTATACCTGACCTAACACACACATCCACAAATACTGACACGGTGACATCATCACTGACCTCTACTCACCAGACAGTGGAATCATCTCTGGATACCTCAGCCCAGTCCCTCAGACCGGGCCAGCTGCTCAGCCCAAACCTGCAGAGTGATGCTGCTTCTGATCTGATGGTCCTGGATGGGGTGACAGTGCAGGAGTCAGATACAGATGAAAGGCTGGACTCCTGCCTCCAGGGCAGGCGACAGGCCTGCGGCCCCGACTGTGAAGCTCAGAGCAGACTGGTACGTGGCATTCAGGAGCTGGAGCGGGTGCAGCACACGTTACAAGAGCTGCAGGCGTTTCTTCACGAGGGCGTCGGCCTGGAGGCAGAAAACAGTCCTGCACAACATCTGGAGCAACATCAGGGGCCGAGAGACTCTATGAACACTGAGCCAGGACATTCAAAAAAGACTAGTTCTAAACAAACCCTCCCGGGCCTGATGGTCAGGCAGCAGCTGCGATACAGAAAAGAGGGGAGGGGCCTCACAGAGTCGACAGGGTGGCACAGAGCCATTGAGCTGGAGGCTCGTATGCGCCACGCTGGCCTCACGCCTCCTTCTCTCATGAAGAGATCTGCCTCATTAGCTAAACTGGACTGTCTGGAGCTGTCGGCTAATGACCTCAGCGACCTGGACCTGAGACCACCCTCCAGATCATCTTCATCACCCCCCAAGGACTCTTCCTCCTTGAGCCAGTCTCACCTGGACGACACCTGGAAGAAGCAGAAAGTGCTTTCTCAGAACTCTTTACCTAAAAATGCAGGTTTGACCCTAAAGGACACGACGTCCCCTCAATCCCCCTGCGTCTCCTCCTCCACGCAGAGTTTCTCACAAGAAGACAGGAGCGAGCGGGGTGTGAGCGCCAAAACAGATGGCCACAGTAGCAACAGCGCCGGCTGCTCGTGGCGTCAGCAGGGCAGAGGACACTCATCAAAGCGTTCTCCCAAAGCGTGTGTAGAGAGGAAACAAAGAGCCATCACTCTGCTATACAACACCATGTAACCTCAGTGCAATGGACTGGATCCTGACTGGAGTCGTATGAATGTGGAGCTCTTGTGTCATGTGACGTGAATGAGGAGCGTATGTTTGCATGTAAACCACTGGATGTGTTAGTTTCAACTGGACTTGTGGTTTGTCTTTACAGTAATATAATATGAATGTGCAAACTAAGACTGAAGCGGTGCGTGTCATGCACTCTATTATCTATGTTCTTTGTTTTTATTAAAGCAGCGTCTGTTTTCAGTGTGACCCCCACTTCCTGTTCAGACTGTTTAAAACCACAACCTGAGGGGATTTTTTTTTTTTTTTCAGAACATGCACTTTATTGTTTGGTTGATTTTTTTTTTTTGTTTTCATTTGTATCAGTTTCTTGCTCTGGGGAGGATTCTTTTGCACTGTTCTCAGCCGACTTGTCTCTGTGGTTTTCATTTTCAAAGACATGTCTTGATTCAGATTTTTAATTAAACCAGGACAAAGCTGATATCTCGTTGTTGCTGTTGTTTTTTTTTATTCAGTCACCTCAGTGACACCTGCTGGGATTTACTTTCCTGCACGTCTTGTAGAGCAGAAGATAAAAAAAAGGTAAATAAAACACAGTTATAAAGACAGTTTGGCTGATCTCAGTGCAGCTGATGAACATCTACTAAAGTGACACATCACATCCGTTACCATGGTAAAATGATTAAAGAAGCATATTTCAGGCTGACATTTTGCTACTGTTTAATGTGGGTAATTAACACCAAGATGTAGGCCATTGGGGGGGGGACCACTGAGACATCAGTCAGTCTCATATTAAAGGACCCAATAAGATAATTAGGCGTCAAAATCTGCACATGAAAGATGAATGAAAAAAATACGTAAATCTGCTCTTCTAAAACCCGTTAGCAAAAAAAAGATGTCACGGACATCAGAAACCACATCTGTCAGGATTTGTGACACTTTTTTATAAATTTAGGATTAAATGTACACAAATAAAACAAAATGTCCGCTTAAAGGTACAGTTCTGCAGGGTTGCCAGTTCCAATGTCGATCCTCGTTTTGTTTCTCTTGTATTTGTTCAATTTGAAGGCCTGTTTCTTCAGGGTTGAGTTTTCCTAAGTGCGTTTGAACGCCCCATCACATGCAGCACGGCTGCTCAGTTGAAATGATGCGTTGGTTTGAATTCTTACATTTTGCTGCTGGTCATTGAGGAATTGACCTTTTGTTGGCCACGCCCCCAAAACGGCTACTGACCAATCACACAACCGTTACTATGTGAACAAGATGGTAAAGTGGTGCGTCCACATCTACTAACTACTAACTAGATGTCAGGGGGAGCTCGGTGCTGAGGAGCGTCGCGAAAGGTGGCGCAGTCCACCAGCGGATGAACATGAGCTGACTCGGGATTGCCGACTGCTGAGGGCGACGCAGGGGGCGAGCTTTAGAGGTGCTGGCGGCTGGGAGTGCTCGCCGGCTGCGAGGGAGGCTGGCTGTGAGCGGACAGACGCCACTCGGCAGAGCTGATCTGGAGAGAGAAAGGAGATCAAGGCTGGTTCGATTTGGAGGATTTCATGAAGGTTTTGCTCCAAAAAAGGTCACGACACGCTTGGAAATACCTCTTCCAGTCGTGATAATCTGTCACGCTGGTCGTTTTAGACAGACGTCACATAGCAACAGTAACTAAGAGGGGCAGGACTTGGCGAAAGCTCAATTACAGCCGCTTGTGTTGAAGACTTGGCAACCTTACAGACTCACATGTGATTCATTATGGAACCAGGAAGTCTGGACGTGTAAATAATGATTCTGGTCCGGACCAGCGTTTTTAAAATGACAGAAACTAGACACCACCCAGCTGACTGAGATCTAGATCTGTTACAATGTGACTTTATTTTCAGCATCGGTGGGATATTAAACTGTTGTGTGATTATTTCACTGTAAAATTTGTACATATTGTACCTTTAACACACTTTAACTAAGTCATGTTGGGATACGAGCACACATGACTTCCTGTTCAGCTTCTTCTCAGATGATGGAAAATCCTCTTCAGTGTGGACAGAGTAGAGATGCTGGTGTTGCAGAAGTTTTTTGGTAGTCGATGGATTGTTCCTAAACGTATTAACAATTTCTTTATTTACAGTTTTGGTTTTCTTTCAGACTTTAGGAAAGTGACACATCTGAAAAACAAATTGAACTGCTGATCTTGGAAGTTGTTTTTATTATTAGTTATTAGATCTTTACTGACTTATCTAGACATTTCCATTGTTTTGGGTATTAATCAGCCTATAATGAGTTAGTTGTAGAAGGAAGATCACTGAGGAGCGTGCGGTGAATATGGATTCAGTCACTGCAAAATAAAGATTTGGAAAGTTGCAGCTGAAGCTGGAGTCGGACACATTTCCATTCTGCATGCTTTTGTCTGTAACATGGATTATGTCAGTGACTCTTGGCTGTTTGTCCTGATGCTTGGAGGGGGGGGACTTGCTGCACACTGCTGATTCTCATAATGTCCTTACATTTTTCCTGCTCTCGCTCTGTCCTGACTTCTTGGAAGCTCCTCTTTTTCTCCTTGTCAAGCCTAAAATAACTCCAGTTAAACACCTCCTTGGATCCGGCGGAGGCGCCGGGAATCCGTGTCAGAGGGAGGATGATGGAGGTGGCAGCTGCTAAAAACAGATCAGCCCTCCTTTCTGCTGACTGACTGCAGCTTCTCCTGCTTGTGAGAAACCAATTGCGTTTGTCACCATTTCCTTTCGGACTTAATAAGCCTCGAAAACTTAAAGTGAAGGGATTAAACGCCTTTCAGCTCCGTCTCAGATTCACATTGAGGAAAAAAAAAAATCACTCAAACACTTTTGTTTCAAAAAAACAATTTATTTGAATCACTTCCTGGGATATATCATGACAACATCTGAATGCATTTGGTCTTAAGAATTAAAAACAAACAAAAAACAAGTTCTATCAATGAGTTAAGCTTCACTATGATTACAGAGGAGACAAATCTCCTCAAATTTGTGCTGATTATTAAAAAAAAGAAAACATCGTCTGTCCCTGTTCTCTGTTTTCTCCCAGTTTGAGAAGATTTGAGCCCAGAAACATTCGATTACTTACAATTATGAGCCTTTATTCAGTACTTTCTGGAACCATTTCAACATTCAGTTGTTGTGCTACTAAACAAGAGTTGTGACATCACCCGTCTCCAGGTAAAAACATCAGTCAGGCAAATGAGACCTGAACAGGTGCACATCATGCTGAAATATAAGTTATATCATGTACAGTGACGAAACAGAAACACAGAATTAATCCACTCACATGAGCAGATGCACATCTTGTTCATCATTAGCTCTATTCCACAGTTAACTTACATAACACTAGCATAGTCCCTTTATTAGTTTTTATTACACACAGACAAACTCATACAGTAGAGTTCGTGCACTAAATGTTCATCCTGCAGTTTCTGACTTCACTTTATCAACAACATCCATTAACAGTCATATGATCCACCTGCAAGCTAAATACAGTACATCTTGATTTAGTGAAAAAAAAAAGAAGTTTATTTTAAATTTTCTTTCAAAAGAAGAAGGAAGTCTGATGGTTTTTTGACATTCATCTCAACCTTGGGAGACGTTGGCCCCTAAACTTGGCACTGCTCCTTTTTAAACCAGGTTTTACTGAAACTCTGACCACTCTGAGGGATGAAGGCGTGTGTATGTTGATGCTGGAGCAGGAAATTGGCCTGACACACTGTGTTATAGGACGGAAGTGGAGCCCAGTGCAAAGTGCTGGTTTTGAAACACATATAATTACAACGAGTCAGCGATTTCTTTTCTGCAGAAGCGTCCCACTTATCTTGTACTGGTTGTGTTGTCAGTTGTAAACTTGCACCGTTTAGGGTGGTGACACTACTGAGAGGAACATGGTGTCACTGTATGGCTTCATGGGAAAAGTTTGGCGAAGACGGTGGGAGAAAAGGGACGGCGGCGGTTTGATTGTGTGAACCCAGAAAGATTCTGGTGTGTGTTTGCATGTGCTTCAGGTTTGAAAGTAGCCAGTTTTGCCCTTTTTCCCCATGTGTCATCACTCCAGACCCGCCCCTCAGACCCACCTGTCACACCCTCAGTTCTCACTTCTCTGTCAGAGACAGGTGGATGATGCGCTGCAGCTCCTCTTCCTCCTGCCGCCGCCGGAGGTTCGCCTCCTCCTGTTCCCGGGCCGAGATCTCCATGGCGATGCACAGCTGCTCATCGTAGCTGCAGGTGGGCGGCTGCTTCTTGGAGGGGGTGGAGAGGCTGGAAGGGGGGCGGAGCTTGTGCTGGGGGGTCCTGGGCAGAAGTGAGGAGAAAAAAACAACAACAATATTAAAAATGGGAACATGAAAAAATAAAATAGATGACGTGTAAAAAGATGGAAACTGAAGCAGGATGACACGAGGGCCACGGGAATACACGAGCAAATATTTTATTTAAGAAAAGATAGATAGATAGATAGATAGATAGATAGATAGATAGATAGATAGATAGATAGATAGATAGATAGATAGATAGATAGATAGATAGATAGATAGATAGATAGATAGATAGATAGATAGATAGATAGGGGGCCTGAGGGGGCACAGCCCACCCTTCTGGTGACCATCAGGTGACCTCCCCCCAATTCAATCAATACTTTTTCATTAATCATACATAATTAATACAATGATTAATGAAAGTGAACCATTGACATTATGCTTTGACAGATTTTGTTTCATTTTCGTTCATAGAATTAAATTATGATAAACGGTCTATAATTTTGTAAAAACAAATATTTTTTTTTAGGTTTGGACGTGCCACCATTATCGAAATCTGTGCAACTACCTGCCCCTCCATCAAATACTTTTCTAGATGTGCCCATTATTACAATACACCACATCTCAACTGGTCAGGCTTCATGTTGGTTATACTAAAATGCACATTTTTGTTCTGTGAAAGAAAACTGGAGAACCCAGAAAAAATGCACACATGCTGCACTGGAAGTCAAACCAAAAACCTTCTTGTTGTGAGGAAACAACACAAACCGCCATCTTTGTCTTTGCATTTAATCCCACCAAGTTATTTTTTTATTGCCTGCAGCTTTCCTCTGAGCATCACATGAAAAATAGATCTAACATTATTTGAAGTCCAGACTTGTGTTGTACAGACAGCTGAATTCTGGGAAGCATCAGATTTAATCATCTGATACGTCCCTGTTTTTAATCTTGTGTAGAACAAGTAAAGATTTGAAAGCTAGAGCTTATTTTCATCTTGAAAGGTGTTTACATAATTGGATATTTGCTTTCGATGAACTGAGTAAAAGATGGAGCGGTCACCTCGTAGAACGGGGGCAGTTCATGAAGAGGAAGCAGACATCGCATGTTCAAACCCCAAAGTCTCAGAGGAAAAACTAAAAGCACAAGCAAAGACAATCCAATGAGAAATCAAAACATATAACGAGACAAGACATACATTAATTACAATAAAAAACATCAAAGGAAAAAAAAAATTAAAGATTTAAAGTAGATAAAAATGTTGTTATATAAACAAATGTGATGTAAACAGGAATGTTAAAATATTGCAATTTTTGTTGTTTTATTTATTTATAATTTCAGGTGTGATCATCTGTTATTTGTCTGTCTTGTTATTTCTACAGATATCTTTTTTATTGCCTTTTTTGTCTTCTCATAGATTTGTTCTTGTATTTTGGTATAACTGTCCCTCCGTACTGGGAGACGGGGGCGGGAACAAACTTTAAAAATTGTTAAAGTTAAAAAGAGCTGAAATGTGTAAAATGTATAAATGAAGTGTAAATGCTTTCCAGCATTCACACTGATAAACTATAACTGAATTAAACTAACAGTTTAGTGAGTGGAATTCGAACTCGAAAAAAAAACAATTAGTTTCACTTTTAGTTTAAAGTGAAACCTGCAAAAATGACGTCCATCTGTTGGGGAGAACATTTTAAAATCAATTATGCTACCTAGACAACTACTGCAGCCTTTTACCCTCAATAAATGAATAAAAAAGAGGCTAAATAATGAAACAAATACTTAGATGTTTATATTTGTAAATATGTGTGTCATCTGCAAGTCTTTGAAAATCAGGTGCTGTTTGCCATGACATGAATTTCCATAAACATGGATGATGTTTCGTCCCTGTGCATGTTTTATATCTTATTTAAACATGGGCAGTGCTGAGACACACTGGTGTATATATATTATTTGATGCTGCCGAAAAGAGCTAATGAAAGATCAAATCTAAAAGACCAAACAATAAGAGGACTGGGATAACAGTTTTCTGAAGGCCAAAATTAAAACCAAATTGCAGCAACACCTGCACAAACATGAGACATCAGAATAAAAACTGAGCTCAGTCACACACAAAAAAAATTAAAAAGCTCTGAAAGGCCTTTCTAAAGAAATTAGACATATTTCAGTAAGCTTAAAGACCCACTCCAGTCATCTTTTGAGTTATTTTAAAGCGTCTCAGTGGTCTTTAAATTATAACTATGGCGTTTTAACCCAAAATTACAAAACTTGTGCTGTTTTCTGGGAAGTAGTTTCAGCATAGCAGCAGTAGCTCATTAGCAATTCGCCTCTGTGTTGTGGGCGGAGCCGTTGGAGTGGAGTTTTTCCCCATCCTTCCTTGTTGCTGAGAGCTCTCTGTTTATGCTAGTACTAATGCTAGCTGTAAGCTAACAGAGCGGGACCTTGTGGGTGTTTCTCAATGTCAAGCTTACCGAGGCAGTGCCTTGGTAAACGTCTTGCTTACGAGGACACTGGAACAGAATTAACTCACATAACCGCAGCTGCCCGCTTACTCGCACTTTTTACATACCGCCCATCGTAGTAGCACAGTAGCGTAGCCGCATTCCTTTAGCCATGGAACTAGAAATGTTAATAAAAATAAAATAAAAATAAATGTGCAAGTGAGTTAGTACCTTCTAACCTCCGAAGCTGCAACTACTAATCAACTAACCAGCCGTATAACTGTTTTGAATCTAAAAAAAAAACATTTTAGATAAAAGCCCGATAGTAACATATAGTGAATTTATATTCAAACTGGAAATTAGTAATTTTGGAAATTAGAAGCAGCTGCTGCCAGTTCCTAATCCGCCATTTTTAAAAAAATACTGCGATGTATTCTGGAAAATCTTTGACAGAGGGAAGCAAATTTCAAATACAAATTTCAGGACTTTGTGTGTACTTGTATGACGCTTTACACAGGTCCTACGACCCCCCAAAGCGTTTCACACTACACACAAACTCACATGTTTGGTGATGATGAACTACACACATGTTGTATCCACAGCTGTCCTGGGACACACACAGACAGAGGCGAGGCTGCCCGACACTAGCGCCGTCGGGCACTCCGACCACTACCAAACAGGCAAGGTGGGTTAAGTGTCTTGCCCTTCTAAAAAGCGTTAGGAAACACTGATTAACAGACCTTTCAATCTGTCTGCTTTAAAATTCGGGTGGTTCCGTCAGGCTGCTTCGGGCAGCAGCTCGTTCATATTCATTATTCGGATTTGCTGGACCCTGATTGGCTAACAAACTAGCCTATCAGAGTAAGGTATACTGTTTCCTGCCCCGCTGCACATGGCAACGTCAGACGTCGTGTCTTCCTGTTTGCTACGTCTTAAGCTACAGTGTTTTAGCTAGCAGCATGCTAGGCGTGGTTTCAATGGCGGGAGCTGCCGAATACTAACAAACAAAGGAGTTGTGATGAAACAGATACAGGCTTTCGAACTCTGGTTTTATTGCCACCTGCGTAGTTTGAGAGATTAAAACTGAAAGAGAAGTTGTTGACCTGTTTTCACACCCATTATGAAGGTAAGAACACCTGTGGAGCTAAAATATTCAACAGAAACCTCAGAAAAACCGTTTTTAATGAAAGGGCCTCTTTAACATTGAGAAACACCTGGTGTCTCACCCAGTGCCTTTTCTACATCACAAATCCAGTCTTTTTAGACACATTTTTGGGTCTGCTACAGATTCACAGTGATTTGAATGCAGAAATAATCAGAAATGCAATTTTGAGCTCAATTTTCTAAAGATACAGTATGTCCTCAAGCATCAGAAAAAGATATAAGAACATGTTAACAACACGATAAACATGATTTTCAGCGGAGTGGGTCTTTAAAATGAATTCAAGGCGACGTCTCTGACAGTGAAGCACAAATAGTTCCAGCTCAACATGAATCAACAAACTGAAGTTAAAAAGAACATTTTCTACAAGAAGATAATAAATAATAATCTATGTAAAAGTCTATTTTATACAGTAATGTTGGTGGCATGTATCAAAATGTCATTACTCCTCCGTGGTGAATAAATTGACACTGATAGTTGACATCAAAAACAAAAATAATTATTATTGTGTGTTTGGTTAGAAAACACAAATTAAATATGAACAAATTGCTTTTTTTAAAGAACACTGCAGTTTATAACTAACAGATCCTGAATTTAGAGTTTATGTTAAATGACAACCCAAATAATGTCGATTACTGCTGAGTAAATAAGTTGCTAATACTATAGGGAATTAATTAAGTCAATATAAATGCAAAGAGTTTAATTACATTTAGTGAGAGAAGCAGGAAATCAGCTGTGATTTACTATTTAATTTGTAAGGCAGCAATCTGGTTTCTTATTCAAAGGAATCAACAAAGTTTGGAGTCTTTTCTACAGGGTTTCATCTCACCAGAGCAAACACCTCTTATTTAGCTGAATAGTAATTTCAAATGTTTCTTAGATTCTAGATTCACTAACTCAAACTGAAAATGAACATCTGGATCCCAAACATCTGTCACGATTGAACAACTTTCACATTTAGGTCCCATTTTAGATCTAAAACAGATTGACCGTCTCTAAATCAATAACACAAGTAGAATTTTGCAGTGAGCTTGTGCACATCCAAACAGAATGACCTTATAATGTCGATCCCTCAGCGCGTCGACCTTTTACCAGGATCCAGGTCGACTCAGCTGAGTTAATTATCAGGTTGTTGGAAAGTGTAAAGTCAAGGTGAATTCTGAACAACCTGTAGGTGTCAAACTATAAATGAGTTTGTTACAGTTGGAACACTGGAACAGGTTCTGAGTTAGACAGAGTTCATTTATCTATATTTAATGATAAGGAGTATGATAGAAAAATATACTTCTTTTATTACCATTTGATTCCTCAAACTCTAATTAATTAACAAAAATCAATATTTTCAATTTACAACTTATTTCATAATGAAATGTTATTAGAAGTTTATACAGTATTCGTGTTTATGGTGAATGTGTCCTGTTAATTATTTAAACATATTTTTATGATCCTTCCCTGATATTTTCTATATAAAAGTCCTCTGAGTCCTTATCGGCCATTGTTGGGTCCTTCTCCTCTGGGTGTGTCCAAACATTTGCCTGTCGCTCTGACAATTCAAGAAAGTAAAAATAACATCATATTTAGTGTTTCTGTCCTGGGAGAATTTATTTGATAGGTAAAATGTATTTATGGAAAATTATAGAAACAAAAATAAAAGATAAATCTGTTTATTGAAGTCAAGACTGTAGAAGGGCACATGTGCAGAAGGAATTGGTAGCACATCTCAACAGGTAGCATATTTCAACAGAACACCAGTTCCAGCAATGACTGTGGAAAAGTTATTTAGTACTGATTTAAAAGTGCTTTTAACAAACTACTTGTTAATATGCACATCAGTTATATCCATGTGATTTAATATGTTAAAGATGGTGTTAACTGCTACAAACAGTCAGAAAACAAGCTACAGTCAACCCCTGTGAGGAGAGAGAACTCACATGTACATTCACACATGCACCAACACACAGAGAAGAATAGGAGGATGGCTAAGATCAGACATAAGTGGGGGAGAAGGACAGGAATACAGGATGTGATTCAAGGGTGGAAGGAAGGAGCCTTAGAATGGGAAAAAATATTGGTTTGCAAAACCCTGAAGAATAACAATTCATAAACGAGAGGAAGTGAAAGACGAGGAGATGGGAGGATATTTGGCCTTCGTGCTGACAGTCATGGAGATTTACATTGTTTCCTCATAAGACTAAAGCTGTGAAGATGAAAGTGCTAGGTTTTTTTCCACTGAAGCTTTTTATCCTGCAGTTCCTACAAACAGCTGAGCCAGATGCTGGACTGAAACGGTTGGATCATCGTGTTTACCTCTCTACACGACTGGGGTCACAGGACAGGGGGTGTGCTCCTGGTTTGCTATTGGTCAGCGCCTCCCAGATGGTCACCTAAACACAAAGAAGAGAAATTACTAAAAGTCAGGAAGTGAGTACAGGAAATGGAAGGACAGAGAGAGGGAAGGGTAAGAAACACTCCCTCCCTGCAAGCAAACTGCACCCCCACCCCTACCCCCCACACAAACACAGCCAGCTGGCCCGAGTATGAATCATGAACTGAAGATGAAGTGGATTAATCCCGGCTCTTCAGCGCACGTGACTTATTAATAAACTCCAAGACATGCATATTTGAATCTTTGGGCAACCACTGAATACAACACCTGATGAAAATCCTGTAAATTTAATGCTTAACTATTAAAGAGGCCATTTCATACACATTTCAGGACTTTGTGGTTATTTCTTAAGTATTAACCAGTAATATGAAACATTTTATATCTAAAAAACATCAGGAAACACTGATTAACAGACCTTTCAATCTGTCTGCATTAAAATTCGGGTGTTTCCAGCTCATTCCATCAGGCCTCGAGCAGCAGCTCGTTCATATTCATTATTTGAATTTGCTGGACTCTGATTGGCTAATAAACTAGCCTGTCAGAGCAAGGTATACTGTTTCCTGCCCCGCTGTGCATGGTAACGTCAGACGTTGTGTCTCCCTTTTTGCTACGTCTTATGCTAATAGCTTTTAGCTAGCAGCATGCTAAGTGTGGTTTCAACTGCAGGAGCTGATGAATACTAACGAACAAAGGAGTTGTGATGAAACAGATACAGGCCGTTCGGACTCGGGAGAACTCGGGTTTTATCGCCACCTGCGTAGTTTGAGAGATTAAAACCTAAAGAGAAGTTGTTGACCTGTTTTCACACCCACTATGAAGGTAAGAACACCTGTGGAGCTAAAATATTCAACAGAAACCTCAGAAAAACT
The DNA here is from genome assembly GCA_006937955.1 of Pachypanchax playfairii. NCBI lineage: Eukaryota > Metazoa > Chordata > Actinopteri > Cyprinodontiformes > Aplocheilidae > Pachypanchax > Pachypanchax playfairii. The sequence continues at coordinate 363,388 of SSNP01000301.1, forward strand.
GTTTTTAATCGAAGGACCTCTTTTAAAATGCAGAACTTAAATAAACATTTCCAACAATCAAAATGAATTTCCCTTTAGCATTTTTATAGAAAATGTGAAAACAATATTTTTAAAGCTCACAGAGTTCAGGTTAAGTAAAACTCAGCTGTGTGATCCTCTAAAACCTGACCCACTTTTTTCTCTTCATCAGGTCTGAGTGAAGAAGCTCGGAGACGACAGCAGGCTGCCGGACGTGACTGGACCTGAAACCAGGTTCCCGTCTCTTCTCCTTCTCTAACCTTTTGTATCTTGACTTTAAAAGAACTCCCTGTGAGGATGTTCTCTGACCTGTCTCTCTGAGACTATTTATACCTCCGTATCTGTAGAAAGTCAAGGACTATCAGGACCAGGATCTCAGGGGGTTTAGAATCCGACCTATCCTGAGGCTGTGTCACACGTAACCGCTCCTCCTTTCATCAGAGACAATTTGTTACCTATTGATTTTACTTCCCGATTGACTGTTTTTCTTTTAGAAACTTGTTTTTTGTGCACCTCACTGTGAATCTGTCAAGTAATTTTTTACTTAATGTTGTTTTTTTACTCATATTGTCCTTTATTAAACATCTACTGCTCAGTTTAGTGGGTTTTTCTCCCATTTCACCGACTATCTTTGTGCCATATTAAGACGGGAGGGATTTTGTTTTGAAAACTAGAATAAGCTTTTCTTTAGTCTGATCCCTCTCGTTGTTATTAGTTTTTCCAGCTGAAGAAAAGAGTTTTATTCATCTGTGAAAAATCCATCCTTTCTGTGTAAATAAATACACAAACATGCAGTAATATGTTTCTCGTCTTCAGTCGAATGACTCAGATGTAGCTGGAAGTGTTTATTGACTCCAGATCTGACTCGCATCATTGGAAACTCATTATATATTCTGGGTGTGACAAAGTGTAACACAGCCTCAGAGAAAGTTTTCAAACTTTCGTTTACTGGGTAAAGAAACTTCCTTTTACATTCTGCAACAGGAGGACTAGGAGGTTTTCTCAGCCTGGTGTTTCCTCGTTCTGAATGGTTGTTGCTGATTCTGACAGTGAAATGACATAAATGTTGTTGATTCTGGTGGAAATAAAACAGTCAATCTGTTTTATCAGTAGGATTAAGAGCTAATTATATATATTATGATATAAAAAATGGTTTAATTTTTGAGAAGTGCTGCAAAAAAGTTGCAAACCTTTATCTTTATTAGGGATGCACCGATACCGATACTGGTATCGAGTATCAGGGCCGATACCAATCCAATGTACTCGTATCAGGTAACCGATACCATGATTTGATACTAAAATGTGGAAACTCATCAATAATTTCACAGATTTTTTTTTCACTTGAAATTTTTGTTTTGTGGTCATTTTATTAAAGAGGCCATTTCATACAAATTTCAGGACTTTGTGGTTATTTCTTAAGTATTAACCAGTAATATGAAACATTTTGTATATAAAAAACGTCAGGAAACACTGATTAACAGACCTTTCAATCTATATGCATTAAAATTCGGGTGGTTCCGGCTCCTTCTGTCAGGCTTCGGCAGCAGCTCGTTCATATTCATTATTCGAATTTGCTGGACTCTGATTGGCTAACAAACTAGCCTATCAGAGCAAGGTATACTGTTTCCTGCCCCGCTGCGCATGGCAACGTCAGACGTTGTGTCTTCCTGTTTGCTACGTCTTATGCTAACAGCTTTTAGCCAGCAGCATGCTAGGCGTGGTTTGAACTGCGGGAGCTGATAAATACTAATGAGCGAAGGAGTTGTGACGAAACAAATACAGGCCATTCAAACTCGGCTATTATCACCACCTGCGTAGTTTGAGAGATAAAAACTGAAAGAGAAGTTGTTGACCTGTTTTCACACCCACTATGAAGGTAAGAACACCTGTGGAGCTAAAATATTCAACAGAAACCTCAGAAAAAACATTTTAAAATTATATTTTTTATCTAGTTAACCATCTTTTGTTGTAACAAGCAGAGACGTAAAATAAAATCTGTCTTCTAATTCATTGTATTTTTTGTGTGGTAGAGTATGTATTGGTATCGTATTGGTTTGAAGAATGTGGTATCGTTGCATCTCTAATCTATATAGTTTTTGGTTAATTAATTAATAAAAAAACCAAGTCAGTCAGATCACCTGATCATATTCGGATCCGGCTTCCAACAGACTCTGCTGTATAGCAAACTGCAGCAAGTCCTCCTCCTCCTCCCTCATGCTGTCTCTCTGTTTGCCTCTTAGCATGGTGTATCCAGGCGGGGGCTCGAACACACACGCAGGAATCTCTCCAGCTCGGCATGACACTGTTTCACACAGGGGGGAGGCAAAGGGCAAGAGATGGGAGGGAGTGTTATCTGACAGTGAAAGAGACTGAAGGAGAGGAGTGGAAAAAGGAAAAGCAGGCGAGTGATTCCTGAGCAAAACATGGAGAAATCAACAATAAACAAACAGACTTATCAACAAGATGATTAAATATGAGTGTTGTTGCTGCTGCAGCGACATGACAGTCTTCCAGCGTGATTGCAGCGAGAATTTCCAGAAATGTTTCATCAGAGAAGCAGCGCCGTTGATCACACTTCTGCCCAGTTAAGAAGATCTAAAAGGTGCCGATGGGATTCTGGACGATTTATAGGATGATACTGTAGATACAAGTCAAAATCTTACACATGACTTGAAGAACAAACAAGAAGCATTTGTGAGGCTCCCAAATCCATCTCACTGTTTGTGAAAGACAGAGTCCAGCAGCAAATGTTATCCAGGTTAATAATTCATCATAAAAATGTCACTGAGTGTGAAGCTCTACAGGAGAGGAGAGGAGAGGAGAGGAGAGGAGAGGAGAGGAGAGGAGAGGAGAGGAGAGGAGAGGAGAGGAGAGGAGAGGAGAGGAGAGGAGAGGAGAGGAGAGGAGAGGAGATGGTGTGGTGC
>SSNP01000302.1:0-43958 GCA_006937955.1 Pachypanchax playfairii
AAAAAAAAAAACAAAAAAAAACATGATGTATCAGCGTCGGAATTAAACTGGACTCCAAACAGTCCGCCTCCTTATATTTTTTTCCTTCTCTTTGAATTCTTGCTTGTATGTTCTCTCAATGTAAGTCGCTTTGGATAAAAGCGTCTGCTAAATGACAGTAGTAGTAGTAGTAGTAGTAGTGATATTGTTGAAAAAATTCTCACAGATTTATATGACAAAAAGTTTATTAATTTTAAACAAAAACAATATTTGCGAGGACAATCAGAAACGTGGGCTAGACTCTTTTATATATTACCCAAAATTCATAAAGCACCAGAAAAATAGAGCAGGCCCTTTGAAATTCTGCCAGGAAGACCAATTGTGTCAGACTGCGGTAGTGAAACCTATTTTAAGGCAGAGTTTCTTGATTATCATCTAAATCCGCTTTCTACCAGACATGCGAGCTTCAGTAAAGACACTTATGATTTTATTAATAAGGTTAAAACACTCAAAATACCTATTAACTCTTTTCTATTGACATCGACAGTCTGTACACTAATATTGACATTCAAGAGGGCCTACAATCCATTAAAAACATCTTTCGTAAATATCATGATTCTAAAAGACCTCAAAAAGAATTATTACAACTATTAGAAATAAATTTAAGGAGAAATGATTTTGAATTTAATAGATAATTTTATTTGCAAACTAAAGGAACCGCAATGGGCAAGAAATTTGCACCTGCATATGCAACCTGTTGAGTTAATGGATAGATTAAAAAAGGTAGAAGCAGGACTCAATTTTGAATTGTTGATTTAAAAATGTCTTGTTATAAATGGTTTCTTAATAAGCAAAAATGTGTATTATAATTCGCTTACAGTGTAATGGGTGAATGGAAGATTTGCTGCTCAATCAGAACACAAGACAAATGAAGAATTTGTATTAACTTTATTTTTATGACAATAAGTCTTTGGGATTTGAACATCAGGCAAAAACAATATAGTCAATCTGACAAGATTCCAACAAAGTATGACATTAAAGCTTGACAAAAACCTTTTTTGGGTTAAGAATCCTTAATCAGACGTTTTGACAAATAATTGTAATATTTGAAAAATAATTAAGTTTAACGCCCACTGGTTGGCCATGCCACCTTGCCATTTTTGGATGTTGTTTACGCTTTGTTTACACTGTGTTCTGTCAGGGATCCATTCTAGAAAGCTTGGTCAACTTACCATTTGGTAAACCATGAATTCATGGTTAATCGACCAAGAACCTGCTTAACCGGAGTATGTTGGTTCCAGAACACCTGATAAGGATCTGGTTAATCAACCTACTCCTTGTTAACCAGAGTTTGTGAGTGCGCACCTTGAATTCATGTAGACCCTCTCAATGGATCACCAAATTCATGAGTCAAAATGGAAAGTGAAGGGGAAAAAAGTGGCAGCATATTTTTCTGAAGCAGAGTTGGAAGTCTTGATGCTGCTTATGAAGAATTCAATCCAATTATTATAAAGAACAGCTGCACCAGCAAAAGAGAGAATGTTGGCAATAAATAACAGAGTAAATGTGAGAGTTTAACAGATATAACTCTCAACTGTCTTTTTGAAATGTTATTTTTAAAAAAAGTTTCATTTTAATTATTCATTTTCCACCCCGTATTCCTAACTTGAGTTGTGGGATGCTGGAGGATATGTCTAATTTAAAATGTTTTTTGGTATTCTGAATAACCTTTTCAAAAATGTCTTTCTTTTGCCACTAATGTGTTAAGGGTACAATATTATTGTAAATTGACTTAGACATATATTGACTCCTTGTTTCATCAGATGTAATCTGTCTGGAGCCAGAAGAACTTTGTACCAAGTCAAAATGAAACACAAGAACACTGTGAACTGCATTACTAAAAAAAAAAAAAAAAAAAAAAAATCCCCTGAATTATGCTAATAAAACTTGGGGACAAAACTGATTCCTCAACACATGATCTGTCAGCAACGAGGACTGAACCGTAATCCTCTAGAGAGGCAAGTGCACTCCCACTAGACTAGTGTCCAACTTGATAGCCAGTCTACCCAGCCTCAGTATAACCATGTGTTTGTGTGTGTCTAGTCACATTACGTAGTTTGTTTTATTGATTTATAGTAATGCACTGCATTTTACATTCAGTAATGATATTGGCGTTGCAATATTGGAAGGGTTAGGTTAACCCTTACTCTGTTTAAAGTCCAAACACTGCACAGGATCATCATCAAAAGGGCACGTTATGCTCAACACTCTCTCTGTAACAAACTTACCTGGAACATAACCTGCTCGAACTTAATCTGGTCCCGAGCAGCTGATGTTCAGAGACTTAGTTGCTATGGTTACTAACGTACCTTGAAAAAAACCTCAGTTTTTGGAAGTGAGGTTATCTACAAACTTACCCTAAAACTCATCCAGTTATGTCACATAACCTGCTTTCTGGAACGGACCCCAGGAGTCTGGGCGAGGTTATGTTTTGGTTTGTCTATTTTGTTTTCTTTCCTCCTGTCTAGTTTCTCCCACTCTTTCCCTTGCCCCGCTTGTGTTTTTTTTTCCTACACTGTGTCTCCCTCTGCAGGTTCAGACAGCTCATTCCTGCCCATGGGTGGGGTTACATTCTCTCCCAGAAGTCACACCTGTTTTTCACCAGCAATCATAGAAATGTTTGGGCTTTTAAGCCAGGGCTCGGTCATCTTTCAGCGCCAGACCGTTGAACCCCATGGGTGAAGCAGGCCTCGCCTCATGCTAAGCAATTTCTATCCAAGTGATTTGGTATTTGTGCTCATGTTTTTTTCTCCTTGTGATCAAACCCTAGCCATGGTGACAGTTCTCTACAAATCCACTGCCAAGTCTTCGTTTAGTATACTCTAGGTGACTGTCGGAACGATCTCAATCTTCACTCGAAGCTCAAGATTTACCTATGTGCCTGCCTGCCTCTTCACCCCCTCACTGCCTGCTCCTGGAACCTGCTACGCTGTCTCCCTCTTGCCTAACCTTTGCTCGGCTCTCTCAAACTCCTCCACTCCCACCATAGTGGTTCCCCCAGTCACGTACAGTAAGAGCTTTCCTTTGCTTCACCATCATCAAATTCAAGGATCCGTCAACCCCTGTCCTAACTCCTCTCTCCCTGTTTTCCATAGACCAGCAAAATTGCAAGTGCAATTAATTATTTCATTCTGTAAATAAACTTTTATTCTTTTTTAACGAAATCTGGTGTCAAGCATTTGGGTGCAACCTTAGACAATCATGACAGTGTTCATCTGTTGTTTACAATTTGTTTACGCTGTGTTTGTCTCTCGTTTACAGTTTGTTTACACTGTGTTCCTTAGAGGTGGGTGCAATCAATTTGGCAATGCATCGAAATGCTTCACGTGATGATTCGGCATCGATTAATTAATGTTGATGCTTAACTCATTCAGTGCCAGCCACTTTCAGACTTCATATCCCCCTCAGTACCAGAGATATTTAGCATTTTTACTGATTTTTAAAGGCTCACAGAATATTTTCTCCTATGACTGTGATGTCTGAAACTACCATCACAGAGATTAATCTTTCTTCTTTCAAAAGCAAAAAAAAAAAGTTTCTACCTCTGTTATTTAGTAATCTGCAGTACAAAAGAGCAACTTTCATGAAAATACACACATTCCAGGACAAACAGTGGAAATAAAGAGCTCTTTATGTAAAGAGGTTTTTCAAGCAGATCAGTGACTTTGATGTAAATATTTCATGTTTCAATGATTCATGCAACATCTGAACAAGGTTTCCTACTAGGAAAGTAAAAAAAACAGTAAAAAAAAAAATACTTTTGATAGTTTATTTTATGTCTAAAAAGAGTCATTTATAGCTGGTTCAGAATTCAGATGCCCGTTTGCTAAAGGGGACACGACATCGTGATCACATCACCCCCATATTAAATTCTCTGCACTGGTTGCCTGTTTCTTTTAGAGTTGATTTTAAGATTTTACTTTTGGTTTTTAAATGTTTGCATGGTCTGGCACCTTTCGGAGCTTTTGCTCAGTCATGCCCCTCATAGAGCTCTGAGATCTGAAGCTTAGATGTTCTTGGTGGTTCCCAGGTCTCGACTTGTAACTTGAGGAGACAGAGCCTTCTCAGTGGCAGCTCCTAAACTATGGCATCGTCTCGCCCTCTCTGTCAGATCTGCCAGGACTATAAATGATTTTAAATCACTCCTGAAGACACATCTTTTTACGTTAGCTTTTAGTTCTTGAGAGCAGAACCATTAATACAGCCCTTTCTTTTATACATTATTTTATTGAATGTTGTGCTTTTATTATTATTGCATTGAGATATTTACAGCGTATTTACAGTGTACAGCATTTTGGTTTTAAAGCGCTTTATAAATAAAGCTTGATTGATTGATTGATTTCTATTCAATTTCAACATCTGAATAAAATATATGAAAAAAAGTGACAGATTTATGATTCAGATACTCTGTGTGTGTGTGTGTGTGCACGTGTGCACGCATGAGTTTGCGACTTAGTCATTTCGTCCATCTCCCCAGCCATCAGTTCGTCTATCAACACTTGCTGTGTGTTTTATGCAGTGAATCATTCTTTATTTTGCTCCCTGCTGCCATTAGAAGATCCTAACAGGAGATACTGGTCAGATAAATCCACCTCAGCTTCACTAGAATCACCAGAAGAACCTCAACGTCAGGCTGAAGACATCACAAGTCCTACAATGACGAGCTGAATCAAAAACCGCACCACCTTCGACACAATACTCGTTCCCGGTAGATCCGACCGTCGCGCTGGAGGGATTTTATCCATGTAATAAACTCCACCACCTTCTCAATTCATCAATTCTATACTAGTTTGTAATAACTCTGAACAACCAGATCGGGTCAGAGCTGCTTCACAGGCTCTGAATCTCCTTTCCGCCTTCACCGTCTGTCTCGTCCTGAGTGTCTGGATCCTCCCCCTCTACAACCGGGATTGTTACATAGTAAATAATAGAGATCTCACCCAGAGAAGTGCACCACTGCCCCCTTCTGGATCATATGACTAAATACAGCCTGTAATGAGTTCAAAATTCAGTAAGCAGCTGCCCCAGAATGCTTTGCAGGATTTCAGCCAATAAAAGCTGTAGAGACGTCAATGGCACTGAATGAGTTAAAATATATTTAAAAAAATAAAAATTTTAATATTTTAATAAGTCTGTATCTTCATAAACCGATTAAAGGTGGAATATGGAATATTAACACCACAGCTACATCTAGTGGGAGGCTGCCACAACAACAAAACAAGGACTAGAGCCATCGGGGTGCCAGGATCGTGACCCCACGTATGCTCCGATGACGTGAAAATTACTCACCAAACCCACCCATATTCCACCTTTAAGGCTGAACATCACCTGAAGAATATTTCACAGGAGGATTATTCAATTTATAAACAAAATATTAGAAAATTTAAAAAAATATTAAACCAACAATCCCAATGATTTTGATACACAAACTCAATTTCTTAAGAAATATTGTCTAATTCTTTGAACTCTGTCTCGGTCTCCATGTTTGTTTTTTACATTCATACAACACAGATTAAGACATGTTCATCTGATGACGTCACAGAATGGCAGATGGTTTTTCACTTACTTTTTCCACTCTAGAGGCTTTATATTTTTAAAAACATCTACATTATTATGATGTGACAATTAAATTGATTATATCAAATTAAATATTTGTATCTACTTTTGATTATCTGTCTTACATTTTTGTGACAGATACAATTTAAGAAAACACTGAAAGTTTAAGCTGTGAATGTTTAATCTGTCCCACCTATAAGGGACTTTTTGGTAATAAGTATATGATAATGTTTAAAACATGCTAAAAAATGTAAGATCTAAGAAAATAAGCTTTAGTTGTGTCTCTTTTTGGTGGGTATTTTGTGGACATGAGTTAGGTCTTGGGCTGCTGTTGTCATGATGACAGAATAGCTGCTCTTAAACCTATGATAACATTTTAAAAGGCCCATCATAAGTTGTGTGGACATAACAATGAGCATTGCTAACAGAACAAGCTCATGATATGGGTGTAAGCTATACAAGTGAAAGAATGTTAGTAACTTGATCCCCAATGTAAGAAATATTTCACAATTTCAGTCTGGTTTGTGCGAAATTAAATGTCTGCTTTTGTCTAGTTAGTATGGTTTATTAGTCATTAATGCGAGATCTCACTAAAAACACCAACAACATCACAAAAATAATCATTTATGTCTAACTGCATCTGTACTACCATACATTCATGTAAAGTTATTTAATTTTTATGCAGAAAAATATCACTATACTAAAGGAAAGTCCACTGAATAAGGGTTAGGGGTCTTGGTTGCTCTGCAAATTTTGCATAACAGTTCTTGTTGGGGCATTGGTGTATATTGTTCCCACAAAAACATGTGTTCCCCACAGAGAATGCCGAATGACTCTGCAGCATCCCAGGTCTTCAATCTGAAAGCCCAGGTGACTGTATATGTCATCTGTCTCAAACAGCGGGTTGTTGGTGTATGCTCCAAAAAACTGGTAAAAAAAAAACCAAAACAAATATCATTGTTATTTGATCACAACAATTTCAATGACAATTCACAAAACATGAAAATAGCTATCTAAGGAGTCTTCAGCAGATCCAAATAAGTCAGCAAAACTTCTAACAGGTGCAAAAAAGAAGAAATCATTTGTTGAGTTTTAGCCTGTCTTTGGAAAGAACCTGTAAAGCAGCTGTCCCTAACCATTTTTCACCATTGACTGGTTTAATATTAGAAAGTATTTTCGCGGACATGCAAAAATGATACGACTTGCATGAAAACGGGTATTATTAAATAAATTAATAAATATAAATCTAAGTGGACTTGCAGCTTTATTAGCTGTGTCCTTGTAATATTCCGACTAGGGCTGCAGCCATCTAATATTTTTGTAATCGAGTACTCTATCAAATCTTTTATCGATTAATAGAGTACTCTGATAAATTACACTTTTGTGTTTGTAAACCATTATATCAATAGCGTGTTATAAAATATGAAAGACCTCTTAAAATGAGCAAGCAACTGTCAGTTATTCTTCCAAGTTTTATTCACGATTATTTTGCAAAACGTACGCACTTCGAATGTGCTTGCAGAAGTGACATTAGGTATGGGTATCATTAAGGATTTATTGATACTACTACTCTTAACGATACTCCTTATCGGTACTTTTTTTTAAGACTAAAACAAAAGGAGAAAAACAAATATTGAACTGTAATTTTATTTTTTAACAATTGGTACAGCAAATCACAGAAAATAAATAACTACAAAATTAGAAGGTACAAAATGAATAACTTAATAAAAACACTATATAAACAACTTTTTTATATCAAAAACTAAAAATACTATTTAAAAAAGTTTCAAAGTTTGTGGTTAATATGGTAAAGTTTAAGCAGACCTTCAAATTCACATTTTCACATTCAATTCAATCAAATAAGATGCACTAGAAAAGCAAATATAAAGTGCATGAAAAATATAATTGACCATAACTCTGAATCAATGGGAGGCCTGAGCTTGTTTCTCTGTAACAAGCCAGTCCCATCTTGACCTAAATTGAGACACTGGCACCCGAAGTGGACTGCTCAGGTCCAGTTGGGTTTTTAAAGATCCACTTCACACCAAAAGGATGTTGGAAACAGCAAAAGGGTTTTTAGTGCCATTGTGATGATCTCATTGTGCTCTGTCAGACCTTTAAAAGTATGTTTGGGACAGCAACTCTGCCAGTGTTTTGGATTAAAGAAACTGTTGTTTGTGATCTCCAACAGTGTTAACAGGGACTGGCACACAGAAATCACCTGACACAAAGTCTTCAATCTCCTCACTGGGAGATGGCAGTTAAAACAAGAGAAAACAAAGTGTAAAACTCAAGTTTCTCTTTCACATCAAATAACTGAATCAGAAATTAGAAATTAAAGCATGTTGGGTTGGGGACCACTGCTGTAAAGAGTTTAAAATACTTGTCTATGTATATAAAAAGGATTAATTACCCATGTCCATTGTATCTTAAACACCCTTAATACAACCCAATGACCCAATAATCCTATCTTTAGGTACAACACTTTCTAAAGGTGGAGCAGAGTTTTTCTTGAAAGGAAGTAATTGTTTTGTGACTAAGCGTTTAAGTTAGCTGTAAAAAAAAAAAATATATAAATATATATATAGCTTGTGTTGGCTTAAGACATCCAGTTATATTTTCTGTTTGTGTTGCTATCGTGCCAAGCAGAAGGAATATCTCCAATGCTGCACTGAGCCCCACAACTTGACGTTCCTGCCTCACTTTTAAAGCATTTCTGTGTCATTATTGCATTGCTTTGTGTCTCTTGCATATTGTGGGCTATTTTATCCCGGCAAGTTTATTCAGCTGTGGAGCTTCACGTACAGTGGGGCAAAAAAGTATTTAGTCAGCCACCAATTGTGTAAGTTCTCCCACTTAAAAAGATCAGAGACGCCTGTAATTTTCATCATAGGTATACCTCAACTATGAGAGACAAAATGAGGAAAAAAAATCCAGAAAATCACATTGTCTGATTTTTAAAGAATTTATTTGCAAATTATGGTGGAAAATAAGTATTTGGTCAATAACAAAAGTTAATCTCAATACTTTGTTATATAGCCTTTGTTGGCAATGACAGAGGTCAAACGTTTTCTGTAAGTCTTCACAAGGTTTTCACACACTGTTGCTGGTATTTTGGCCCATTCCTCCATGCAGATCTCCTCTAGAGCAGTGATGTTTTGGGGCTGACGCTGGGCAACACGGACTTTCAACTCCTTCCAGAGATTTTCTATGGGGTTGAGATCTGGAGACTGGCTAGGCCACTCCAGGACCTTGAAATGCTTCTTACGAAGCCACTCCTTCATTGCCCGGGCGGTGTGTTTGGGATCATTGTCATGCTGAAAGACCCAGCCACGTCTCATTTTCAATGCCCTTGCTGATGGAAGGAGGTTTTCACTCAAAATCTTACGATACATGGCCCCATTCATTCTTTCCTTTACACGGATCAGTCGTCCTGGTCCCCTTGCAGAAAAACAGCCCCAAAGCATGATGTTTCCACCCCCATGCTTTACAGTAGGTATGGTGTTCTTTGGATCCAACTCAGCATTCTTTCCCCTCCAAACACGACAAGTTGAGTTTCTACCAAAAAGTTCTATTTTGGTTTCATCTGACCATATGATGTTCTCCCAATCCTCTTCTGGATCATCCAAATGCTCTCTAGCAAACCGCAGACGGGCCTGGACGTGTCCTGGCTTCAGCAGGGGGACACGTCTGGCACTGCAGGATTTGAGTCCCTGGCGGTGTAGTGTGTTCCTGATGGTAGCCTTTGTTACTTTGGTCCCAGCTCTCTGCAGGTCATTCACTAGGTCCCTCCGTGTGGTTCTGGGATTTTTGCTCACCGTTCTTGTGATCATTTTGACCCCACGGGGTGAGATCTTGCGTGGAGCCCCAGATCGAGGGAGATTATCAGTGGTCTTGTATGTCTTCCATTTTCTAATAATTGCTCCCACAGTTGATTTCTTCACACCAAGCTGCTTACCTATTGCAGATTCAGTCTTCCCAGCCTGGTGAAGGTCTACAATTTTGTTTCTGGTGTCCTTTGACAGCTCTTTGGTCTTGGCCATAGTGGAGTTTGGAGCGTGACTGTTTGAGGTTGTGGACAGGTGTCTTTTATACTGATAACGAGTTCACACAGGTGCCATTAATACAGGTAACAAGTGGAGGACCGAGGAGCCTCTTAAAGAAGTTACAGGTCTGTGAAAGCCAGAAATCTTACTTGTTTGTAGGTGACCAAATACTTATTTTCCACCATAATTTGCAAATAAAGTCTTTAAAAATCAGACAATGTGATTTTCTGGATTTTTTTTCCTCATTTTGTCTCTCATAGTTGAGGTATACCTATGATGAAAATTACAGGCCTCTCTGATCTTTTTAAGTGGGAGAACTTACACAATTGGTGGCTGACTAAATACTTTTTTGCCCCACTGTATATGGTTTGTCATAACTGGACTAACAAAAACTACTATCTTGTTTTTGTTTCTAAATTGAGCATACAGGCGTTCAGAGCTTTTTTCTGTGAATCATAACTTTTTGGGTGGAACGGATTTTAATTAAACTAAAAATATATAACTGTATGGAAAATAAAATTGTATAACATTCCTGGTTTACTTTTTAACACTTGGGAGCTTAAACATACAGTATTATTTGAATGGACATGATGAATCAGCTAAATTTGATTGAAAAGAACTTTGGAACCAGACTGAAGACTGATGAAAAGATAAATGACTTTTCAACACTAAATGAAAGATGAAGCTTACTGCCAGGCCAGAAGATGGATCGATGAAGTCTGCCCAAAAGCCTTCTTTGCGCAGAGCAAAGCATATTTCCTTGGCTCCCTGAACAAACTGCAACAAAGAGAAACCACTTTAGTAAATGGTAAAAAATGGTAAATGGTGTGTACTTGTATAACGCTTTACTCAGGTCCTACAACCCCCAAAACGCTTCACACTACCGTCTGTCATTTACCCATTCACACACACACACACTCACACGTTTGGTAATGATGAACAGTGTGTGTCCTGGGACACACACTGACAGAGGCGAGGCTGCCAGGCGCCACCGGACCTTCTGACCACCACCAAACAGGCAAGGTGGGTTAAGTGTCTTGCCAAAGGACACAACGGCCAGGTGATCTTTTCTCTGGGCAGAGCGGGGATTCGAGCCGGCGACCTTACGGTTACCAGACGACCTGCTCTCCCACCTGAGCCACAGCCGCCCCAAGTAAGATGACCAATATGGTAATTTCACAAGCTGAGGTCATTTTTCAAATCCATCCATTTATCCGGGGGGATCTGTGGCTTAGGTGGTAGAGCGGAGGGTCACCGTTTCAAATCCCTGTAGTTTATCACCACCAAATGTGTGAGTGTGTATGAATGGGTGAATGACAAACGGTAGTGAAAAGAGCTATGGGAGTTACTTGACTTAAGAAAAGCGCTATGCCAACTGACCAACTGTCCATCTGTCCCTCCATTCTCTGACCCTGCTTTATCCTGTTCCGGGTCGCAGGGGGCTTGTGCCTATCTCCGGCAGGATACATCTGGACAGGTCATCAGTCCATCACAGGGCCACATATAAACAGACAACCACGCATGTAGACACGCAGGGACCTAGGGACAATTTAGAGCTACCAATTAACCTCAAGCATGTTTTAGGTCTGTGGGAGGAAGCTGGAGTCCCTGGAAAAAATCCACCATACACAGGGAGATCATGCAAACTCCATGCAGTTCTGGCTGGTTTAGCACCTTTTTGCTACAAGGCAACAGTGTTAGCAACTGCACTGCAGTCATTATTATTTGAATGGTAAATTGTGTGTACTTGTATAGCGCTTTTCTTAAGTCAGGTGACTCCCAAAGCTCTTTACACTAAAGTTTGTCATTCACCCATTCACACACACATTTGCTCATGATAAACTACACACATGTTGTAGCTACAGCTGTCCTGGGACACACACTGACAGAGGGGAGGCTGCCAGACGCCACCGGACCCTCTGATCACCACCAAAAAGGCAGGATGGGTCAAGTGTCTTGCCCAAGAATAAAACAGCCAGGAGAATCTTTTCTAGGCGGAGCGATGATTTGAACCGGTGACCCTCTGGTTACCAAGTGGTCCGCTCTACCATCTGAGCCACTGCCGCCCCCTTTACAATCTGACTTTTAGAGCTCAAAACATTGGGATTTTATAGGCTAATCTCAAAGAAATTCCACCACTGTGCCTCAGATAGACAGTGGAAATTAGTGTTTCCCGGATGGTTCACTCATAGCAGCTCTTGGGTGCACATATGATTAGCAGCACGCAGTTCCCTCGCTAGTATAAAATTCCTGCGTGAAATGGTCACACTTAGACATTTCCTGTACAAAATCCAGGAATTTACGGTAGCAATGGACAGGAGAATAGAAGACTGTCACAGGCCATCTTCACTATGCAGAGCTTTTACAGAATACTTCCCAATCATCCGGTCAAGGACATCCATACTAACTTTGGTGTGTTTATAGTAGACCACAGGCTCGTGTTTGGCTTTTGGACCACTGAGGATACCAGCTGAGGTGTGAGCATTGCTCAGAATGCACACAATTCTTTTTCTTTGTACTGATTGTCAGTGTTGTGTCTTGTCTTGTTTACGTTGTAATTCACAACGCGTTATCCTGTAAATAATGGCGTATCCTGTCATTTACAGGTTAAAAAGGCACGTAATATACGCATTATTTGTGATCCATTTGGCTTGCCATACGGTAGCACTTCTCAACAAGTCGCACATTTTAACAGAACACCAGTTCCAGCAATGGCTGTCCGAGACACAGCTTTGGAAAAGTTATTTAGTACTGCTTTAATGTCTTGATAGTAATGTAGACAGTGTGCTCATTCTTATTTTGACAACATGATAATGATGATGATAGTTCAAAAAATGTTAATGTAAGCGGTGTACTTTTGATTATCTTTTGAACAACAGTGAGTTGTTTAACCACTTCCTTCAATATTTTCATAATTTAGGATGCACTTCATAAACATCTTTGCGAGAACCTTTACTGTGTTGAGTAACTGTGTGATGCAACCATGACACAAGCTGAAGAGGTGTCAAGGTGATGGGCCAATTGTTAAATTAGGCCACCTATCTCTTATAGACAACAAAAAGCTTAATGAATATTGCTGCTCATACAAACTCAAATCAAATGTTGAAATGCAATAAAACAGCTGGCTGTACCATTTTAACTCCAAAGGTCCAAATATATCAAGAAGCAAAAGAAAAGCATTTACCTTATCAAGCATTTGTTCTCTCTCTTGCTCTACATCAGCACACCATGATGACATATCATTCTGGGTCTTTTGGGTCACAGTGACAATCATGATATCAGAAGATGGTGCCTCAGGAAACATGAACTGAAAGTCTGCAAGCAGCAAAATTAGGGAAAAATTAGGAAACATGAAACAGGACCCTATTTCTCATCAGGAATAAAAGCCCAATTAACTGCCTTACTTTCAGACAGTAAAAACAGAATAGGGCATTAAAGCAAATAGAAGCATTTTTTATTACAAAAATGCCATTCATTTAAATTTGATGTTAATCAGAATTATAAATCGATTGGTTCATTCATTCATGTAAGACATTGAATGTGTTCAGCTAATTAAATTGTACTGACTGCTTTAAAAAAACTCCACAGACATCATGTGACCTTGGTAAGATAGACTGTGGTTCTGCAATTAACTCATTCTGGTACTGGGTGATACAGTCCAAAACCTGATCTGCTAAGCTCTGAATGTTTCTTTTCATTTATCCTTTGATGTGTGTGACATATCATCCTGTTTGTTAGGCTCTATAAAATGCACTCAGACTCTGCAAAGTCAGGAGTCTCACTTTGAAGTAACTTCTCTGGGACAGTCTCCACATGTACATGTACACATAATAAAATTCATTTTATTTACTCAATGTCTTACTGTGGCTGACAAGTTTGAACTGTAGTTTCCACAACACTAGGCCAAATTGCTTAACAAAGAAAGCCACATACTAAGGACCACAAAGATAATACAACCAACAATGTAAAGCTTCATGTAGAACTAGGATGGAAAACTGATTAATTAATATAAGAATAAGTAAATAAAATGCAAATGATTGCTTTCCATGCCACTAATTTTAAAATTTACAGAGAAAAGTTGGATCTTTGAGGAACATTTAAAGATCTCAACAGACTAAGTACTGCATATACTTGTAAGGGTAGGTTATTACATAGGCAAAGGGCATGCACATAAGATTGGGGGGTAACCGATGCAATAAAAGCAGACAAAGACACACACTCTTGCCACTTCGTGTGCGTCTCTGGGTCTCCTTTCTCCAAGACTTTTTAACCTAAAATTATAGTGGTCACTTAACACATTGGACAAAGTCTTTTCAAATCTGAAGCTTGTGAAGGGGGAGGCATCATTCCCGGATTTGACCTATAAGTGCTCCATAAGGACTCAAGGCTGTCAAAATTCCTCAGTCTGCCCCTAATCTATCTTATCTTATTTGGCTGGCCCGGAGGCAAAACAACACCAACCTATCCCGAGAATCATGCTGATGGGACACTCTGCCCCCTCTCCTGCAGCTGCTTTCCTTGTTGCCTCTTCAAGGTTTCCATTTGCTTGTGGGATACTGAGGTACTTGTTTCTTTAATGACTGCTATTGTTCCTTCAGGGAGTGAGACCCCTCTGTGTGGACCACCTTCCCTCTTAGTCACCATCCTACCACACATCTTTGGCTCAAATGACATTCTAATGTTAGTGCTGTATGTTCTGGTGGTGTGGATCAGTGGGTCAATGTCCCACTTAATCTTAGCGTACAGTTTGATGTCATCCATATAGAAGAGGAGACTGCTGGTGGCCCTGTTCCTGAATCAATACCCAAAGCTAGTATTGATAATTTGGCTGAGGGGGTTCAGACCTTTGCAATTTATTTGAATTCAGCACTCTTGCATGCTCAGGTATTTGTTTTCAGTCTTAATTGTTTAAAAAAGTAAATCATCAAGAGGATGCTGATTGTTGAAAGTCAATAACTTCCCATTTAACATTGGATCAAACTAATTTCAACAGTTTGTCTGCCATAGCAGACATCAGTCAAGCTGGTCATTATTACTTCAAAGAGACTGTAAGAAAAGATATGCACCTGTCTTCAATAATTCTGGGCAGGGTTGTGTGGCACACTCCACTCTTGAACTGTGAAAATATTGTTCAGCACTGCAAACATTGTGAGAAGAGGTTTCCTTTTCACCCTAAAGACAGACATGAAAATAAATAATACATACAATAATGAGGGAAGAAAGGTAAGCCCCTTCATTGAGGGAACAAAATTGTGACACCAGTCTTTGTTCTTGTTATACACAACATATTATTATTAACAACAAAAACAATGACAATAATAAAAAATCAGCTCTGCATTTCACTCATTCTCACTGTGAGGTGAGGAGCAGAATGCAGCCATTTTGTACGGTGCCCAGGGGCAAAGGCAGAGTTCAGTATCTAAATAAAGTTTTGAATGAAGAATGGCTGCTGGTGGAGGATGTAACAGTGACTCACAGGTTACTGCCCCAAGAACAACTTATTCCAAAAAGAGGAGCCACATCTGTAGCATGAAATTTCTTTGACTACAAAAGGTCAGACTTCATTGGTGGTAGCCAGCGACTATCAATTGAACTTGAAGAGGCTGTGCAACAAAAACACGGTACTGTGCATATGACAGTAAAATTGTTTATTTAAAGCCAAACTAATCCAGTCATTTTTTACTTATTAGAAGATAATGTGGGCAACAATGGTCATATAAAAAAATACAGTCAAATACCGGAAAATGATATAACTTAGGAAAAAACAGTGATATGCATACATGTCAACCTTCAGAACTCTAGATTAGGGAGACATTTATGGAGAATTAGGGAGCGGGGGCAGCGACTTTTGGCAGGGGGAAGGGAAGGTTGTGATAGTAGTAGTGTCACAGCAGGGGTTTGATAGTGGGTCCGCTTGCAGCATGTAAGCTGTGTTTGTAAATGGTAAACGGTAAATGTCCTGTATTTGTATAGCACTTTTCTAGTCATTCAGACCACTCAAAGCGCTTTCACAATACAAGTTTTACATTTCACCCATTCACACAACCCGATATGTAAACCGGGGGGAGAGGGTAGGGACTAACACTCATACAACCCGATACGCAAATTAGGGGGCTACATGGGGTTCAGTGTCTTGCCCAAGGACACTTCGACATGTGGTGGCGGAAGCCGGGATCGATCCACCACACTAACCCTAACCCTCCACCAACCTTCCGATTGGGAGACAACTGCTCTACCCACTGAGCAAACAGCTGCCCCAGACGGTCCTTCAGGTCTTATCGCAATAAATAGCCGGTTGGAAAAAACGGACGCCGGAAAGTGTCAGAATTCGGGAGAAATTCGGGAGAAAGTTGGCTCTGGGAGATTTTCGGGAGGGGAGCTGAAATTCTGGAGTTTCCCAGGAAAATTGGGAGAGTTGACATGTATGGTGATATGAATATTTTGCCATACCGCCCAGCCCTACTCTGCAGTCATGACATTGAACTGCTAGCCATAAAAATGATGTACTATAGGGCCTGATACAGTGGGGCAAAAAAGTATTTAGTCAGCCACCAATTGTGTAAGTTCTCCCACTTAAAAAGATCAGAGAGGCCTGTAATTTTCATCATAGGTATACCTCAACTATGAGAGACAAAATGAGGAAAAAAAAATCCAGAAAATCACATTGTCTGATTTTTAAAGAATTTATTTGCAAATTATGGTGGAAAATAAGTATTTGGTCAATAACAAAAGTTAATCTCAATACTTTGTTATATAGCCTTTGTTGGCAATGACAGAGGTCAAACGTTTTCTGTAAGTCTTCACAAGGTTTTCACACACTGTTGCTGGTATTTTGGCCACTTTTTGTGATTTTCTGGATTTTTTTTCCTCATTTTGTCTCTCATAGTTGAGGTATACCTATGATGTAAATTTCAGGCCTCTCTGATCTTTTTAAGTGGTAGAACTTACACAATTGGTGGCTGACTAAATACTTTTTTGCCCCACTGTAACTCCTTTACATAACTCATAGGTTCCCACTGTGCTAAAAAAAAAAGCTAGCATGAAGTACACTACTTGTCAAAACTTTCTCATTAACAGCCACAATACCTGCAGTGGAGGAACAAAAACAAGGGAATTATAACAGGTAATTGTAAGAGCTGTAAAAAATGTTCTTCATATCTGAACACACCTGACATGGTTGTACAGAAAGATAGAAAAAAAAACTTTATTAAGGGCATTTAAGGTTTGAGTAATTTTTAAGCATAAATATGCACAAAAAACTGTTATCCCTTTGACTCAAACAAGCCTACTTACACTCACCGGCCACTTTATTAGGTACACCATGCTAGTAAGGGGTTGGACCCCCTTTTGCCTTCAGAACTGCCTCAATTCTTCGTGGCATAGATTCAACAAGGTGCTGGAAGCATTCCTCAGAGTTTGGTCCATATTGACATGATGGCATCACACAGTTGGCTCAGATTTGTCGGCTGCACATCCATGATGCGAATCTCCCGTTCCACCACATCCCAAAGATGCTCTATTGCAGGGGTGTCAAACTCCAGGCCTCGAGGGCCACTATCCTGCATGTTTTAGATGTTTCCCTGTTTCAACACACCTGATTCAAATGAACAAGTCGTTAACAGGTTACTGCAGAACTTGTTGAAATGCAGAGGATTAGAATCAGGTGTGTTGAAGCAGGGAAACATCTAAAACATGCAGGATAGTGGCCCTCGAGGCCTGGAGTTTGACACCCCTGCTCTATTGGAATCGAGATCTGGTGACTGTGGAGGCCATTTGAGTACAGTGAACTCATTGTCATGTTCAAGAAACCAGTCCGAGATGATTCCAGCTTTATGACATGGCGCATTATCCTGCTGAAAGTAGCCATCAGAAGTTGGGTACATTGTGGTCATAAAGGGATGGACATTGTCAGCAACAAAACTCAGGTAGGCTGTGGCGTTGTAACGATGCTCAATTGGTACCAAGGGGCCCAAAGAGTGCCAAGAAAATATTCCCCACACCATTACACCACCACCACCAGCCTGAACCGTTGATACAAGGCAGGATGGATCCATGCTTTCATGTTGTTGACGCCAAATTCTGACCCTACCATCCGAATGTCGCAGCAGAAATCGAGACTCATCAGCCCAGGCAACGTTTTTACAATCTTCTATTGTCCAATTTCGATGAGCTTGTGCAAATTGTAGCCTCAGTTTCCTGTTCTTAGCTGAAAGGAGTGGCACCCGGCGTGGTCTTCTGCTGCTGTAGCCCATCTGCCTCAAAGTTCGACGTACTGTGCGTTCAGAGATGCTCTTCTGCCTACCTTGGTTGTAACGAGTGGTTATTTGAGTCACTGTTGCCTTTCTATCAGCTCGAACCAGTCTGGCCATTCTCCTCTGACCTCTGGCATCAACAAGGCATTTCCGCCCACAGAACTGCCGCTCACTGGATATTTTTTCTTTTTGGGACCATTCTCTGTAAACCCTAGAGATGGTTGTGCATGAAAATCCCAGTAGATCAGCAGTTTCTGAAATACTCAGACCAGCCATTCTGGCACCAACAACCATGCCACGTTCAAAGTCACTCAAATCACCTTTCTTCCCCATACTGATGCTCGGTTTGAACTGCAGGAGATTGTCTTGACCATGTGTACACGCCTAAATGCACTGAGTTGCCGCCATGTGATTGGCTGATTAGAAATTAAGTGTTAACGAGCAGTTGGACAGGTGTACCTAATAAAGTGGCCGGTGAGTGTATACTTCAGTTCTGTTGAAGAAATTCAGGATACTTCATCTTTCATATGTACAAACATGTCACAGTGACAAATGATCTTGTTCTTGATTTCCTCATCAATAAGTAATCAGATTAGATTCTCATCAATCTCATCAGGACATTCTAAAATCAGAGTTCTAATGGCATCCAGAATTCTGATAATCTCTTTGAATTAGCACTATAAAACAGCTGGACAAACATTATGCTTTAGAGCCCTCATTCTAATGCCGTAACATTTGACTGACTGTTCTCATTGCATGCATGATTTTATAATGAAGCTCCTTTTTTATAAAATTCACTCGCCTGACTCCTTAATAACCAAATTCTTCCACTATAGTCCCAATTACTTATAACCCTATAACTAACTTTTAACTCCCAACCAACGAGAAGAACAGAAGAAGCCTTTCAGATGAAAGGTGAAATGGATTCAAGAAACAGGAAAAAGAAGTTCAGTTTTCTTTTTTAACTTTTAGGATTGCCATGTCTTAGTTGAATAAAGACTGACACTGACACAGACACACACAAAAAAATTTTTGAACACTAAGCTGAGTTACCATGAAAAAAGAATTGATAAAAAAGACTTACAGATAACTCTCCAATAAACTGGAAGGGCATGTGGTCATGCCTCACTTTGTTGGATGGAGAACATAGTAGGTCCATGACAATCTTTTTGGTCACAATCTTTTTTCCGTCGGTTTTTCTCAGGCTCCAGTCTTTTTCAGTTACAACAGGCAGATGCTGGTCCAGACCTGAACCAAACAAAAAAGCAAGTGTTAACTACAAAGCAAGTAAGCAAGTATATTTAAATTACTTTTTAGGATTATTCAAATTTCTGTATGATCATATTTATTTTTTAGTTAAAAATTACTAAATGAGAATGACTTCCTGTTTATTTTTTTAATTTCATAGCAGATTTACGTATCAGCGTAGTATGAGTAAATTAAATTCAACAACATAATACTTGTAAAGGAACACTAGAGAAGTTTATTAATCTTGAAACCCTCAGCCTGACAGTTTTGATGCCATACTGACATTCATTACAGACACTCCCAGGCCAAAACCTGCCCTGGACATGTCAAATCTGAGGTTTAATAAAATAACATTAAATACAGTGGACGACAGTTATATGCACAATGCTCATATGCACAAAACTGCTAGGCATGTTCTTGTGTAATAGAGAATCCTTACACTTATATGCACAGTGCCGGATATATGCGCAAAACATTTTGAGGTATCATAGGGTTAGGGTTAGGGTCTTGCTAGTTGCTTGACTGTGCAAGCCTCCTTTGGTGTTTTCCCACAGACTGTCTCAGTCAGGTGCCTGGAACTAGGCTGCCCTGGCGTCCACACATGCATGTCTGGCATGTCTGCCTGAAGCTGTCAGAGTCTACCCATAATCTTATATTAGGTTCTTAATGTTAAATATAGAAAATTATTCTATTCTGTTACTTACAGTGTCATACTGTACAAGTGTAACTTAGTTTGTTTGAGTGTTTTGTTCTCTAGTTCGTTTGTGGCTGAATCATAGCTTTCTTTTACCCTAATATATTGTAATTGCCTTATTGCATCATTTCTGATTATCTGTTGTAAATACCAGACCGCTACCCATGTGTGGAGCCCAAATGACCACCGACGGATAAATGCGCACAACGCTTATATGCACAAAATCACTGGGAACTGATGTTGTACATATAACCATCGTTCATTATATATTAAACTTCTTTCCTTTTCAACTCACTACTGTGCTTTTAGAAACGCATTATTGCCACAACAAAATGTCCCCCCAAGTCCAGTCTAAGCAATCTGAAATTAAATTATAATCATTTGTCACTGTGACATGCTTGTGCATATAAGCCTAAAGTAACCAAGAACCCCAGAAAATCTCCCACAATGCCCAAATCTGACTCTTTTTGATGCGGAGGAGCAGCAGCTCTACTTCAAGCTCCTCGAGATGGCAAAGCTCCTCACCTTATCTCAAAATCTGAGCCCAGCTACAATATGGAAGAAGCTCTTTTCAGATGCTTGTATCTGGGATCTCACTCTTTT
The DNA here is from genome assembly GCA_006937955.1 of Pachypanchax playfairii. NCBI lineage: Eukaryota > Metazoa > Chordata > Actinopteri > Cyprinodontiformes > Aplocheilidae > Pachypanchax > Pachypanchax playfairii. The sequence goes on from SSNP01000302.1 coordinate 20,439, forward strand.
GGTCAGGATCCAGAGCTCATGACCATAAGTGAGGGTCATAATGCAGACATACCAGTAAATCAAAAACGTTGCCTTTCAGGTCACCACCTTCTTCACTATGACAGACTGAAGTAGCGTCATCATCACTGAGGACAGAGCCCCAATCCATCGGTCCATCTCTCGCTCCATCCTGTCATCACTTATGAACAAGACACCCAGATACTTTAACTCCTCCACTTTAGGAAAAGACCCACTACCAACATATAGGGAGCATTCCACTGGTAGCAACCACTTAGAGCTGCATCTACAAAAGAACGTTGCCCATTCAGACTCCATGTCCCAACCTTCCCCGAAATTCAGTTCAATTTAATTTAGTTCAAAAATACTTCATTAATCCCTGAAAGGAAATGAAACATTGTTGTAGCTCAGTTCTTCTTCAGGCAGCCACTGTAGAGGGTTATAGCTGAGGGCAAGAAGGATCTTCTGTAGCGGTTTGTGCTGCAGGGGATCTGAAGAAGCCTTTGACTGAGGATACTATGTTGTTGAGTTACTGTGTTGTGAAGAGGATGATGAGGGTTCTCCATGATGATTTTCATTTTCCAAACCATCCTCCTTTGGAGAATTAACTAAGGAGACTCCAGATCAGTCCCAAGAACAGAACCAGCCCTCCTTATAAATCTGTTCAGCCTCTTCATGTCACTTGTGCAGATGCTGCTCCCACAACAGGTGACTGCAGGTATAATCACACTCTCCACAACAGACTTATAGAAGGTCTTCAACATCTTCCTGAAAATGTTGAAGGATCTAAGCTACCTGTCAAAGTCCAGTCTGCTCTGTCCCTTCCTAAAAATAGCATCACTGTTGTGTTTGTCTTGTTCACATTCAAGAAAAGATGATTGTTTCCACACCAGGACACAAAGCGGTCCACCAGTTCTCTGGACTCAGTCTCTGGTCCATCTCTGATCCAACCAACAACTACAGAGTCATCTGAGTGTTTTTGCAGATGGCAGGACTCTGACCTGTACTGAAAGTCTGAGGTGTACAGAATGAAAAGGAATGGTGAGAGTACTGTCCCCTGTGGTGCACCTGTGCTGCTGATCACCTGGTCAAACAAAACTCATCAGTCTCTCAAACTGTGGTCTGTTTGTCAGATAGTCCTTAATCCAGGTGATTGTGGAGGCCTCCATCTGTGTCTTCTGAAAAGTTTTTGCACAGTAAACTTGGCTGAATTGTGTTAAAGGCACTGGAGAAATCAAATAACATGATCCTCAGAGTGCTGCCTGCTTTGTCCAGATGACAGTGGGTTTGTTGAAGCAGATGTTTGACGGCATCTTCCACTCCAACCCCACGGCAATAAGCAATCTGCAGTGGGTCTTGAAATGTGCTTGTTTGCTTTTTTAGGTGGACCAACATGAGTCTCTCAAAGACTCATGATGTGGGATGTTAGGGCAACAGACCCATAGTTGTTAGGGGCCAATGGATGAGATGTCTTTGGTACTGGAACAAGGCGGGATGTTTTTCATAGAACTTGTACCTTCTCCAAGGTGAGGCTGAGGTTGAAGAAGAATCTCACATAGTTGATCTGCACAAGCCTTTAGGATTCTGAGGCTAACACCATCTGGACCAACTGGCTTGTTCCTGTTCAGTTTCTCCAGTTGCTTCTTCATCTGACTGCTAGATACAGAAAGGAAAAAAATGCAGGAAAAACTCTACCAGAGGTGTGAGGTAAAAGCTTCCCAGACTGGGGCCTTTGTCAAATGTTCCCAGTTCACCCTCACTACGTGTTTGGGTTACTAGGTCTGACCAGCATCCTCTCTTGCCACTGGATCCAGCTCACCATCAGGTGGTGACAGCTCTGCAGCTCTGCCCCTCTCACTTGAGTGTCCAACACATAGCCTGATGATACAATTATGAAATCGCTCATTGACCTTTGGTCCAAAGTAGCCTGGTACCAGGTACACTTATGGACCACCCTATGATTGAACATGGTGTTTTTTATGGACAAACCACACCTAGCATAGAAGTCCAATAACAAAACACCACTTGGGTTCAGGTGGGGGAAGCTGTTCCTCCCACCCATCCCCTTTCAGGTAACTCCACCATTGCCCACATGGGCATTGAAGTCCCTCAGAAGAATGACAGAATCCCCAGATGGTACCCCCTCCAGTACACCACCCAGAGCCTCCAAGGCCAGGTATTCTGAACTGTTATTTGGCATATATGCACAAGAACAGTGGGAGCCTTCTCTCCTGCAACTCAAAGCCACATAAAGTTGAGCCTCTTGTTCACTGGAGAGAACTCCAATATTGAGGCGCTCAGTCATGGACTTAAGCATCCACAGTCACCCCCTTTACAGGAGTTGGGTTCCAGAGCCTGAGCTGTGAGTAGAGGAGAACCCAACTATATCTAGTGAACCTCATTCAACAGCTCCAACTCCTATTTCAACAGCAAGATGATGTTCCACATTTCAAGAACTAGTTTCCCGCCGGGATCTGCATGCTTAGTCACTCGCCATTGCTTGATACCCAGCTCTCTATGAGCCCAACCTTAATTTCCCTGTTGGTAAGTCCACATAGAGGTAGGCTTCCTGTATTCCTGTAGTCTTTTTTTGGGCTTAGCTCAGCTAAGCCCCAGGAGCTGGCTCCAGGAGGGTGACCCCATCTCCCTGTTCCGGATGACGTTATTGGCCTCTCCTTTGAGACTAATCAAAGTATTTGAATAAAATACAATAAAAATATATAACAAATTGTTATGAATAAAACTCTTACAAAGGCTACATTAGCTTGAACAATTTATCTGACATAGAAAAAGAAAGTGATGGCCAATTTGGGCTTACCTCTGGCACCTCTTGTTCCAGTCACACTTTGAACCAATACATGCATCCCAGGTAGGTAACTCACCAACTTGGTTCTGTTTCCCAGCACCTGAAGGTACACATAAGAACAGACTTAACACTACTGCTCCTGAAGCCTAAAATTTTTTTTTTCATTAAATCATTCCCTGGGTTCATTAAGGGCCAATGACAATTTTTGCAGACTTCCTTTGTGCTCATGCTTTTGTAATACTAATGTACCAATCTCTGCATTATGATTATGTGTTACTGTGCTGCTGGGTACTCTTTTGTTTCAGGTAGTGGACAATACACTGTCTATAGCACTGTCCACCTAGGGTTCAAACAGGTGCTCAGGGGTGGCCCCAGTGATACAATTATATACATATATTATATTTAACATATAAGAATATCCATCCATTTTCTAAACCTGCTTCTTCCTGTTCAGAGTCGCAGGGTGTAGATCTCCAGCAGTTTTTGGGTGAGAGGTGGGGGACACACCCTGGACAGTTCACCAGTCCATCACAGAGCCACACAAACAACTATTCACACACACATTCACACCTAGGGACAATTTAGAGTCGCCAATTAACCTCTTGCATGTTTCTGGACTGTGGGAGAAAACCCACGCATGCACAGGGACAACATGCAAACTCCATGCAGAAAAGTCCCAGCCTGGATTCAAACCCAGGACCACCTCCTCGCTGCAAAGCAACAGCTCTATTCAAGAATATTACAAATAAAATATTTTGTGTTTAGTTTTAACATGTAATAATTCCAATAAATACATTAAATATTTTTATTTTGACATCATCCCTCCCCCGCCACTCATGGCAACAGCTCACCAAGTCTCTTCCGGTTTGATACGTGTTTATACTAACAGCTTTTAGCCAGCAGACTGCTAGGCATGGTCTCAGCTGCAAGAGCTGATGAATACTAATGAGCAAAGGAGTTGTGACGTGACAAATACAGGCTTTTCGAACTCAGGAGAACTCGGTATTATCGCCACTTGCGTAGTTTGAGAGATAAAAACTGAAAGAGAAGTAGTTATCACACCTGGGTGTTTTCACACCCAGTATGAGGGTGGCGTAGTCTAGCGGAAGGGTGATCGCCCTTCATTCGAAAGATGGCAGGTTTGATCCCCCGGTGCCAGCAGGCTACGTCGAAGTATCCTTGGGCAAGATACTAAACCCGCCGCTGCCTCAGGGCGGCCGTAGTCTGTCGGGAAGGAGGTCATGCTCTGATTGGGAAACCGAAGCTTGATCGCGTGTCCCGGCAAGAGGCTACGTGTCGAAGTATCCTTAGGTAAGATACAGAACCCCGAAACTTCCCCCCGGACGCTGTTCAATATGGCTGCCCTCTGCTCCTCACCTCACGGTGAGGATGGGTCAAATGCAAAGACAAATTTCCCCACGAGGCACTAATATAGGATAGAAAAAAAAAAAATATGAAGTTAAGAACACCTGTGGAGCTAAAATATTCAACAGAAACCTCAGAAACAACAATTTTTAACGGAATGGCCTCATTAAGAAAGTTTTAAAGCCTCACACTCTACACTGTAAATCTGAGTAAGTTCAGCAAACTCAAAAATTTTGCGAAAACCAGATTACGACATGAATTTTGAGTTAATGTTTTAAAATCTTAAAGTCATATTCAACTTATAAGTTATAGGTTTAAGGGAGTCATCCAACTCAATATTTTGAAGTTCAGTAGACTCATCACAAGTAACTTTTTGTCAATCTGAACTCAATTTTTTTAAGTTCAGCAGAGTTATTAAAGTTGTTCTGCCAATTTCAACTTAAGACTCGGTCTTTTCTATCAAATTCATTCGTTTTTTGGTATTTTCATTCCTGAATACTCACTGAAGTGGAGTTAATGAACCTCATTACCATTAAATTCCACTAAACTTAGTGGATTTACTTGTGCACAACCTATTTAATGTTGAAAATCTACTCATATTCAACCTCAAACACTATATATGACAAACTACTGGTCAACTTAAAATTTACACACACACACCTGTACACAAATAAAAATAAAACTTCACTGTTACAGTTCAAATAATTTTTATTGTAAAACAAACTTGAAACATCTGTATCAAGATCCATGTAACAACATCACAATGTAAATCCAGTGATCTGACACTGAAATGTATTTCAAACATCACACTGATGAGACATTCGGAGCTTTAGAAAAATGTAAATATACAAATATGTACAATGTGTATATACAAATATACACTCACCTAAAGGATTATTAGGAACACCTGTTCAATTTCTCCTTAATGCAATTATCTAATCAATCACATGGCAGTTGCTTGAATGCATTTATGGGTGTAGTCCTGGTCAAGACAATCCCTTGAACTCCAAACAATTTTGAGGGTGGCATGGTTGTTGGTGCTAAACGGGCCGGTCTGAGTATTTCACAATCTGCTCAGTTACTGGGATTTTCACGCACAACCATTTCTAGGGTTTACAAAGAATGGTGTGAAAAGGGAAAAATGTCCAGTCTGCGGCTAAAATGCCTTGTTGATGCTAGAGGTCAGAGGAGAATGGGCCGACTGATTCAAGCTGATAGAAGAGCAACTTTGACTGAAATAACCTTTCATTACAACCGAGGAATGCAGTAAAGCATTTGTGAAGCCACACATGCACAACCTTGAGGCAGATGGGCTACAACAGCAGACGACCCCACCGGGTACCACTCATCTCCACTACAAATAGGAAAAAGAGGCTACAATTTGCACGAGATCTCCAAAACTAGACAGTTGAAGACTGTAAAAATGTTGCCTGGTCTGATGAGTCTGGATTTCTGTTGAGACATTCAAATGGTAGAGTCAGAATTTGGTGTAAACAGAATGAGAACATGGATCCATCATGTCTTGTTACCACTGTGCAGGCTGGTGGTGGTGGTGTCATGGTGTGGGGGATGTTTTCTTGGTACACTTTAGGCCCCTTAGTGCCAATCGTTCAAATGCCACAGGCTACCTGAGCATTGTTTCTGACCATGTCCATCCCTTCATGACCACCATGTACCCATCCTCTGATGGCTACTTCCAACTGGATAATGCACCATGTCAATAAGCTCTAATCATTTCAAACTAGCTTCTTGAACGTGACAATGAGTTCACTGTATAATGGCCCCCACAGTCACCAGATCTCAACCCGATAGAGCATCTTTGGGATGTGGTGGAACAGGAGCTTCGTGCCCTGGATGTGCATCCCATAAATCTCCATCAATTGCAATATGCTATCCTGTCAACATGCTATCCTATCAATATGGGCCAACATTTCTAAAGAACGCTTTCAGCACCTTGTGGAATCAATGCCTGATGACCTGAAATTGACATAGACCTGGTTATTAAGAAGGTCCAGTTGTACTTCCTGCAGCAACTCAAGAAGTTTAATCTGCCAAAGGAGATGGTGATGAAATTACATGCAGTGATCACTAAATCTGAGCCACAGATCACAGTCTGGTTTGGCTCAGCAACCAATCTAGACAGAAACAGAATGCAGAGAAATATAAGGTCTGCAGAGAGAATCACTGGCACTAATCTGTCCTCTATCCGGGACCTGGGGCCTATACTCTTCCATTTAACTGGCATTAGCCAGGCCTCTTTGTCACGCCTGCAGCTCGTACAAAACGCTGCTGCACGATTTTTAACTGGCACAAGGAAACGAGAGCACATAACTCCGGTTTTAGCGTCCCTTCACTGGCTTCCCGTTCATTTGCGGATCCATTTTAAGGTTCTTTTATTTGTTTTTAAGGCTCTTAACGGTCTTGCCCCTTTTTACCTGTCTGAGCTGCTCTGTCCGTATACGCCTCCTCGTGCTCTCCGATCAGCTGATCAGCTGCTTTTAACCGTCCCGAAGACATTTTATAAGTCCAGAGGAGACAGAGCCTTTTCAGTTTTAGGTCCGAAAATTTGGAATGAGCTCCCTCTAAATGTTAGACAGGCTCCCTCTCTTGCTGTTTTTAAAACCCGGTTAAAAACTCATTTTTACTCTTTGGCTTTTAATCAGTAATGAGTTGCCATCTGTGTCTTAATGTCTTTTATTTTCCTTGTCTGTTTTATATCTGCTCTGTTTTTAACTTGTGTGGTATCCCTGTATTGTACAGCACTTTGGTCAGCTGTTGTTGTTTTTAAAGTGCTCTATAAATAAAATGGTATGGTATGGTATCTAAGACCTGGACTCCTCCAGAGTCAGGAAAGAGGTTAGGCATCATCAGCAGGGACCTTGTCACCCAGAATGTTGTCACCTCTTCTCTTTCCTCTGGACAGCGCTACAGATCATTGTATGCCAAACCACACAAGAAAACAAGAACAATTTTTTTCCCATGCTGAATAAACATGTTCAAAACCTTCATGAAGAAATCAATTATTCTCTCATGGAAATAATTACATTTCACCTGTATTAAAGGGCTTCAAACAACAATCATATGATTAAAGACCTGAATTCAATACTTTGGTATAAAACTTTCTTGATAAAAAGGTTAACCTAGCAAACAATTTGTACTCAGCAACTACTCTAAATGTATTAGACATAATCATCTATGTGTACTAAAGATGTTCTTTTAGTGTCCATGGTGGCAATACTTTTTTATTTCATTTTTAAACTTCTAACACCATGTTTATTGACTTTATTGAAGGTTTACATTGTTCATTATAAAAGACTTACTAGAAAATATACTACCACTTACCTGACTTACACAGGCCATTCTGGTGTGCTTCCGTTCACTACAGTGTTCAGTTAATTGTCTACAAGAATAAAACAGTATTATAATTAGAAGATAATTTAGAAATGATTAATTTCAACATAACTTAAATTTCAAAGACTATAAAAAAAAACAAATAAAATGGCGTAAGTAAAAACTCAAACTGAAGAGTTACTTAATCAAGAAGTTGAGAAAAAGGCTAGATTCGTGAAGCAAAGCTATTAAACTTGGTGCTAAATCAGCCAAGTTACTTGCCCATATACTGCAAAAACAAGAAGTAAACATGACAATTCAAGAAATTAAAAATCCAGTAACTCATAAAGTGGAAAAGAAGCCTGAGGAGATTGAGGTTTTTAAAAAATACTACCAAAAACTTGCAAGATACGATAGTAAATATCACAACCATCACTTGGTAACTTCTAAAAATGTTACGATTCACACTGCAGCCATTTTTATCGATCACCTTTATTTATAAAGCACTGTAACATCAACCACAGCTGAAACAAAGCGCTGAACACAAATGTGAAATAAAACAACCAATAAAAATCCCAAAATCGACACAAGAAAGAAGCACAATTCAGTGAAAACAAACAAAACAAAGTCATAAAACTGATAGAATTGATGCCAGTTAAAATAAATAAAATCAAGTAAAAATTGCATTTACAGCCAATGAGTAAAAATGGGTTTTTAAATGAGTTTTAAAAATGGACAGTGGAAGTGAATTCCATAGCTTTGGAGCACCGATGGAGAAGGCTCTGCCCCCTCTAGGAACTAGGAACAACCAGGAGTAGCTGGTCAGCAGACCTGAGTGAGCAAACAGGAGTGTATGGATGGAGGAGCTCAGCTAAATAAGGCAGGGCAAGTCTCTAAAGAAACTTAAAAACAAACAGAAGGACCTTAAAATGAACTCTAAAATGCATTGGCAGCCAGTGGAGTGAGGCCAGGACGGGGGTGATGTGCTTTTTTTTTTTTTTTGCGTGTTCCTGTTAAAATCAAATCAAAATCAAAAATACTTTATTAATCCCCGAAGGGAAATTAAGTGTTGTTGTAGCTCAGTTCTTCTTCAGGGAGCCATTGTAGGTTATAGCTGTGGACAGGAAGCGATCTCCTGTAGCGGTCTGTGCTGCAGCGGATTATGAAGAATCTTCTGACTGAAGACACTATTGTTGAGTTGCTGTGTTCTGAAGACGATGATGAGGGTTTTCCATCATGTTCTTCATCCTCCTTTGGACAATCAACTCAAGAAACTCCAGTGCAGTCTCCAGGACAGAACCAGCCTTCCTTATCAATCTGTTCAGCCTCTTCATGTCACTTGCTCTGATGCTGCTCCCCCAGAAGAAAACGTGTAGCAGCATTTTGGACCAGCTGCAGGCCTGTTAATGAGGACTGGCTCATTCCCAGATACAGTGAGTTACAGTAATCCAGCCAGGATGAAACAAAGGCGTGGATTACTGTTTCCAGATGTTGTCGTGACAGAATGAGCTTATTTGAGCAATTTTTCTTAAATAGTAAAAACTGGCCTTAACTGTTGCTTTTATTTGGGTCCAAACAAGTGTACTTCAGTTTTCTTCTCATTGAGAGATAAGAAGTTTAGGGCTATCAACTTTAGTCGTTTAGTTGACTGACATTCTCATTGGTCGACCAGTTATCTATTTTTTTTCCACCAATAAAGAAATTTTCATTAATTTACTCCATGATATTTATTTCTTCAGCAGTTACATATTACTGTATTCTAAATATAAACAGCCTATGTTTTATCCCCACCCATATATGCTTTAATTTTGTAACAATGCCACAGTTTAGCGCACCCTAGACCACTCGGGAACTGCACTCATGGCTGGCTGCACAACGCATGGATGCTGCTTCACCCCCATTAAGAAACATAGGTAGTTGTGCTGTATTCAGTTAGAACACCACAGTTATAGTTTTTGTAGCGTGTGATCAGGTGTGTAATTGTGACTTTCACAATAGACCCCTGACAGAGCTCCTCACTTTGCAGTAAAAAAAAAAAAAAAAAAAAAAAACACTCACCTTTCAAAGAATTGTGATATTATTATATGTTTATGTATTATTAACAGGGGTGCACATAAGTGGTCCGCAGGTCCGCACACGCTGTCAAAATATAAAATGCGCACCAGATGAAAAGTTGCAACACGCGTTTGCGTACTTAACATTGGTTTGGCTGAGCTGCGTGAATTTTTAGCTTAATCAGAGGCGGTTCATTGTCAAATAAATGAAGAATCCCGTTGACTTCTTTTGTTTGACTGATATGTTTCTCAGCCAGAGCGCCGAAGTTCCAGCTGATCAGCTGATACTGCGTCTCTCTCTGTCTCTGTGTATCAGTTTGTCAGTGTGACGGATTTTCAGTCAGTCAGATCAGTGCAGCTGACAGCAGGATTCTGCATCGTGTCAAAACTGAAAAAAAAAATCACTGAATAAGACAAAAAGACCATCGTGGCACAGACGTGTATAACTACCTTTTTGTGCTATAAAATATAGAAAACCACCTGTTTTAATCAACAGTATCAGCTTATTTGTCTGTGATCCGCGCCATTTTGAATGCGCGCAAAGCACTATGGAATATGCAGTCAATGCCCCATAACTGTCCACTGTATCTTTTTATCTGACTGCATCACATTACAAACATCCTCATCATTTCAAAACAAAAAACAGTTACAGTAAATGACAGAAGCTCCAACAGCTGACTAATAAATTTCAACACCAAACTGTTAAATGTAGATTAAAGTGAACAATCAAACCTGTAAACAATCCAACCTGAACTCTGAAGGTTTTTTTTTACCAGTATTTTTATATTTTACTGGTTTTTTTCAACAATTAAAGGATTTTTATTTAAACAAATATAGAGCCAGGTAAAGTAAACAGACTGAATTTGAAGCTTGATGAAACCAAAAACAAAGCAGAGGAGCTCGGAAGAGACACAGCGAGACACATTTAAAAATATGAGGACCAAGCAACAACCCTAGGTTCTCTTCTGAGAACCAGGACAAAAATATTATGTGCACCCCTGATTATTAATGTCTTTTTGTTGTTATTTTCTAAACGCTCTCTGACAAGTGACCTTTTGCCAAGCCACGCCCCCTTAGTTACTGTAGCTACGCCCGTCAACTCGTCCAGCAAAGGTAGATTTTATTGGAAGAAATCAGTGTGCTTTCAGTGGGTTAGGGTTAGTTGCTTGCTAAGGAGCTACATGTTTGACTTGGTTGTAAACTGATGAAAAATAAACTGGGAGACACTACAGTCAACACAACAACAACAGCAGCTAACGTGTTACATGTTAACTAATGTTGGCTAAAGCTAAAGGGCTCGTTAAACTTAGTTTAGAGAGTAGGTTAACAATCTGGCAATGATATCCATGGTAATCATAACTTTGGTCCAATTTGTGTTCTTGCCTCTAGTTAGTAGATCTAGACAGACAACGTGGTAAGTACTTTCTGAGTATGACGTTATCATCTTATTTTGTGTTCTTATTAAACTCAGATTGGTGATGCAGTGTATTACCTTTTGCTGACATGTTTCGACGAGATGCTTCCGCCTTCGTCAGAGCTGTTGTTGTTGTGATATTACTTCCGTATATGTGCGGGCAGCAGGGGACAATGTCGCCCCCTGCTGCCCGACAGTCACAATTTTCAAAATCGACTCACCCCCCTCTAAATTACCTCCCCAGATACAGTCTCTTTATTGAAAGATGCATGGAAAAAGACATGTGGCCTGGAGGACCAGCGGGGGCTGTGGTTGACCTGTATGTGTGTTGCCCTGACACACACATAGTCAGCTGCCAGAAAGGGACAGATGAAAATGAAGGAAGCTGTAGATGAGACGAGGAGCTTTGATCCTTTGAGCTGACTGCGTTCACACCGGCCCAACCGTCAACGTCAGAAGCGGCAAGTTTACATGTAAAGTCAATGGTGGAGTGCGTCAAAAATAAATAAATGCCCAATATCTCTGCCACTGAGGGGGATAGAAATCTGAAAATGGCACTCAATGAGTTAAAATCAGGGGTGAAAGTAAGCCGGTACGGTCTGGTATGGCGTACCACTAAGAGATTTAGTGCCGGTACGCAGTACCGGAAAGACGGGAGAGCGGCTGCCTACCGCTGGTTTTCGCCAGACCATAGTGTACTTCCGCTCAGCTTCGTGAGTGAATAAGCAAAGCAGAACACACTCATCTGGCCGGGTTAGCCTGCTATGAAGCCTTCATTGAAAATTAATCACGACCGCAGTTTGAGAAGATAGAACCGAAATAACCGACTTTGAGCAAACTGAGTGCCTCAGTTAGCAGTACGCGAGTGCGCATGCGCGTCTATATCCCAAACATTTTCGAAACACAGCGGTTACTATGGGGATAGGTACGTTCGATTTATTGGACTGGAACGTTTTCCACAACCGGGCAACAGACGTCAAGAGACGCCGCCTCCGCTGGACCAGAACAGAGAATAAATTACACCAACGAAATTCCACACATTCTTTGGTTGGCTGAATTTCTTGTAACATCATAATCAGAACTTTCAAAGTTCAAACACCATGCATATACAGTATACAGTATGTATATCCACATCTATCTATCCATCCATCCATCCATCCATCCATCCATTCATATATTGTGCATGTATGCTGAAAATTTAAGGCAATATTTGTCACCTTGTGCTTGAATTAAAAGTTGATCATTAATATTCCGCCTTTTGTCATGTTATTTTAGCTGGATCAACCACAGCCAGGGAACTGTTACTTTTGTTTGTGTGTGTGTGTGTGTGTGTGTGTGTGTCGCTGCCCCCCCCCAGCCCCCCCTCCCCCACACCCCTCTGGGAGTAATAGTACTGGCAAGAGTTTAAAGCTACTTTCACCCCTGGTTAAAATACAAATTTACAAATCCATAAAAAGAGAAATGGAACTGCTGTGCAGGAGAGAGTGAGAAGACCATAAGGTCTTATAGAAACCACCTCCATAGAATATCATTAAAATGGGCATACAATGACATAGACAAGAAAGACAAATATTTACATTAACAATAACGTTAACCATGTAAATGTCTCAATAAAACATCATAAAACTTTTTTAGAAATTAACATCGTTTTCATCTCACTTTTAAAAGTGTTTATAGTACTTTTAGTCTTTCGACTAAATGCCCCTCATGGTCACTCAGGTCAGCTTCTCCTGTCTTTCCCAAGGTACCACTGTAAATCTCGCAGTGATAGAGCTTTCTCAGCTTGTGCCCCCAAGCTGTGGATTGCACCCCAAACCATATTACAGTACATGATGTGGGAATAGATTAAGCTATATAATATTTCATGGTCATGTAATATCTGTGACTCTGCCTCATCAGGTGCAGCTGTGCGGGGCTGCTGCACGTCATTGTCTGCAACAGAAAACGTGTGTTGCAGAGAGGTGCCCAAGGTATAAATCAAAGTATCTCAGCATAAAGAGAAAATCATTCAGTAATGTGCATAAAGCATTAGGAACGCACCAAAATTTTGGCCACCAAAAATTTTTGACCGAAAAGGACCCAAAAGTGCATTTTCAGTTTTCGGCCGAAAGACCTAAATCACCAAAACAACACGGTCGAAACGCGTGACTTCGTGAGTGAACAGTACCGCCATAAAAATGGCTGCAGCAGTCAGTTTTGGAGATATAAATAAATACTTTCAGTGTTCTCTTTGCTCAATGGGCGGGATTTAACTGCAGTTACTCTAGACAAACACAGCGACAATGGTGTTCATACACTGTTTTGAAATCAGCGCATGACCCTGTATTCAACCCGTGTTGCCAACTTTTCTATTTTTAACTAACTTTCCAGACCTCCTTGATGACTTTTTTTCTCTAAAAAGTGCCTAACAACAAATCTGGTGACATTTCTGACAACACTTAAATGCTTTTTGTGAAACTTTGTCGCCGATATTCTCTGCAGATTACAGACCTGGGATCTCATTTATAAACGTTGCGTACGCACAAAATGGAGCCTGAAAGTAGCATTAATTATACATTAATTATAGATTCATGTTATTATAAACATTCAGAACAGCAATTGAGCTGTAGCTCTCCTAAAAACATTTTTTAATACTAAGAGAAATACATAAAATAATCTCCTCCTCCTCGACAGGAAGTCTTTACTAAGGGAACAATTGGGTCTGAGGGTGTAATGCGGCGTTTGAGATGACAACAACAAGGTTCATTTAATGTTTTTTAATGTATCATTTAAGGCCCCAACGGCTGTCATCATGTCGCAAAACACACTCTTTATTTCTTTTAATTCATTTGTCACTGAATTAATAGTGCTGATGGAGTCTCTCTGTGTCTGTATCACAGCTATCACACAGAGCTGGTCTGAGAGCAGCTGAAAGGAAATGGCGCAAATCCAAAAATCTCTCTGACTTGTCCGAATACCAGCAAAAGCTCTCTAGCTTCACATCCTGCTTAAAGGCTGCCAAGATAGCTTTTTACCAAAACAAAATCCAAAATGCTCCTAGCATGGGAAAACTGTTCAAGACATTCAATACTCTTATCCGTCCTCCACCTGCTCAGCCACCCACCGGGCTTACTGCAGACATGTTCGCCACCTACTTCACCGACAAAATCGCCTCCATTAAAAATCAGTTTTCTGAGCCTGACAATCCCAGTCTGGTCCATCCTTCCTCCGGTCAATCGCTCTGCTCCTTCCGCTTACTGAATGAGGACGAAGTCTCCCGACTCGTAGTGGAATCTAATCCAACCACGTGTCCTCTGGATCCGATTCCTACAGATATCCTGCTGAGCATTCTTCCTGCCGTCAAACCTGCAATAACCCACATTATAAACTCTTCCATGAAAACTGGCATCTTTCCATCAGTTTTCAAGCAAGCCACTGTCACTCCGCTGCTGAAAAAACCGTCGCTCGACCCGGCCCAGGTAGGAAACTACCGGCCAGTCTCGCTCCTACCGTTCATGTCCAAGATCCTAGAGCGAGCCGTTTTCACTCAAGTCTCACAGTTCCTCCACGACAATGACCTACTTGATCCTTATCAATCAGGCTTTAAGCGAGGCCATTCCACTGAAACCGCTCTTCTCTCAGTTGCAGAGTCACTACGGGTTGCCAGATCGGCTGGTCTCTCCTCAGTACTCGTACTCCTTGACCTGTCTGCTGCTTTTGACACCGTCAACCACCTCATTCTCCTCTCGACGCTATCTAAGCTTGGCATCTCGGGACCGGTCCTCTCGTGGTTCACCTCGTACCTTGCGGAAAGATCTTTCAGAGTCTCGTGGCATGGACAGATGTCCAGTCTGCATGAGCTGGCGACGGGTGTCCCGCAGGGCTCGGTCCTTGGTCCTCTCCTCTTCTCTTTATACACCACCTCATTAGGCGAGATCATTCGCTCCCATGGCTTCTCATACCATTGCTATGCTGACGACACTCAGCTCCTCCTCTCGTTCCCTCCAGACGATACATCCATCTCAGTGCGGATATCTGCTTGCCTCTCAGATATCTCGGCGTGGATGAGGGATCGCCACCTTCAGCTTAATCTCTCCAAAACTGACCTCATTGTCTGTCCTGCCAGTAACTCCTTACCTCCTCAGATAAGCGTACAGCTTGACTCCATCACGCTGTTCCCCAAAACCTCCGCCAGAAACCTTGGTGTCATACTGGACAACCAGCTGTCCTTCAAAGAGCAGGTTAACTCCGTAGCTCGCTCATGTTGATTCGCGCTTTACAACATCAGGAAAATCAGAGCCTTCCTCACAGACCACACCACACAGCTTCTGGTCCAGGCCCTGGTCTTGTCCCGGATCGACTACTGCAACTCTTTGCTGGCCGGTCTTCCGGCGTCCTCGGTTAAACCTCTGCAGATGATTCAGAACGCAGCAGCACGTCTGGTCTTCAACCAGCCCAAGAGGGCTCATGTCACTCCGCTGCTCATTTCCCTGCACTGGCTTCCAGTTGCAGCACGCATCAAATACAAAGCTCTGCTTCTGGCTTACCAGACTCTAACACACACAGCTCCTACTTACCTTCACTCCCTCATCCAAACCTACATTCCCACGCGTCAGCTACGCTTAGCCGCTGAAAGACGCCTAGCGCTTCCACCACAACGTGGCATGAGATCATGTTCCAAACTCTTCTCATCTGTTGTCCCCCGATGGTGGAATGACCTACCAAACTCGGTCCGATCCTCAGAGTCGGCAGCTACTTTTAAGAGCAGACTTAAGACTCACCTCTTTAAAGAACACTTTCAGTCTTAATGTGGGATTAATTTATGATTTATGATAGCGATTTGAGAATTTATCTCTCACTAAAAAAAAAAATAAAAAAAAAATAATAATTTTGATACACTTGATGTATCAGCGTCGGAATTAAACTGGACTCCAAACAGTCCGCCTCCTTATATTTTTTTTCCTTCTCTTTGAATTCTTGCTTGTATGTTCTCTCAATGTAAGTCGCTTTGGATAAAAGCGTCTGCTAAATGACAGTAGTAGTAGTAGCTTCAGTCAGAACCCGACCACTGCTGGATGCACCGCTGTCACCGGCAGCACTGGTGCTGGGGACAGTCTGACGTCCTCGTCCTCGCCTATGTGCAAATGCTGAAAAGACACGACATATTAGTCTGTCTCCTTAAAACATGCTAAAATTTGTTAACGTAGCCACGTATTACAAAAGGTGCTTTATACCGGGTTTATTTGTTGTTTCTGGCAGGTCGGTGTCGCCCTCCTTCTCTGACACAAGACCATATACGCTTGTTCTGACCGTCCTGTCAGCTGCACTGACAGTCTGCACTGCAGACGCTGCCACTCGTAGTTTTTTCTTTTATTTGTGACACCGCTGCTGTTTCCACCAAATAAAATGTCTCTACTAGCCTCCACTTCACCCACTAACACTTTAATTATCGTCTTTGTGAAGTTTATCTTCTTGTTTTTTGTTTAGTTGCGATATTTCCCGTCTTCCTCATATGCATCAATATTCATGTCCTGCTTTGCATTGACCTTATATGGGCGGGTTTGGGCGTGTTCGGG
Source organism: Pachypanchax playfairii (assembly GCA_006937955.1). Classification (NCBI taxonomy): domain Eukaryota; kingdom Metazoa; phylum Chordata; class Actinopteri; order Cyprinodontiformes; family Aplocheilidae; genus Pachypanchax; species Pachypanchax playfairii. The sequence continues at coordinate 36,960 of SSNP01000302.1, forward strand.
GCGGGACATGAGCCAAACTCACGTACGCAAGCTTCCAGGAAGAGTGTGATTTATAAAGGGGAAATTGCTTACAACTGTGCGTACGCATGGTTTCATAAATCTGAATTTTTTTGGCGTACGCAAACTTTTTGTTTTGGTCGAACGTACACTTTCAGTAGGGTTTCTATGCAATGTTTTATAAATGAGACCCCTGGGGTCCTTACTAAAATCGTACTTAAGCTCAGCAAAAAAAAATCTACTTACGCCAAGGACCTATAAAACATGGCGTACGCACAGCTGCACGCAATCTCATCTTTATAAATCTTTACCTAGAAATGTGCTCAGGTGTTTCTAGATCACATCCCGCCCTCAACACGCCCACTTTCTGCCGTAAATGGTCAATGCAAAGTACCTTGTGGATCTCATGCATATAAATGAGCCGGCTCGTTGCAGCATTCCACCAATAAGGATGGTGACCGCAGATCAAGGAAGCGCAACTTCACTGAAGCAGAAATTGAGATACTTGTGGGTGGAAAAATGAAAGGAAGTGCTTTTTGGAGGTCACAGCAGTGACATAACAAATAAGAGAAAATCCACGGAATGGCACGGCGTTGCTGAAGCCGTCAATGTTGTGAGTTCTTCAGAGAGATCTGTGGCGGTTATTAAAAAAAAAGTCTGATCTGAAGGTGGAGGCAAAAAAAAGATGGCTTGCCACCGCCAGAGTGTGTCTGCCACTGGCGGACCCCCTGGCACCTCTGATCCCCCACCGCTCGCTGTTAGGATTTCAGCCATGAACCGGCAAGCTTGCATGGCATCATGCCAGAGAAGGAGGGAGACACTGACCATGCAGAGGAGACTAAGCCTTTTATCAATACAGATCAAATGTGTCCGTCATTAAAATATAAAACAAAACCAAATCTCGTTGCTCCCCTCCCCAGTAACTCTGGACGAAGCATCCAACGAGGCATCCCGGGCGCGCAACCGAGGATGTGGCTGCAAGGTCGGCCTGTCCCACCAGTGCGCCTCGGGTGCATGGCGCACCTGGAGGTGAGCGGGTGCTAACTGACGCTGTCATGCAGGCACAGAGGGACATGATTAGTGTGGTGAACGAAGTGCGAGAAGAACTGCACTAAATATGTCCTGACTGAAATTTCAAGCACAGTTAAAAAATTAAAAATTGTAAAAAAAATTAAAAATCATGCCTTCTGTGTTGGTCCTATAAACGACGCATGACATCTTGACTCAATCTGTCCCCCAGGTGATATTCCACATGTCGGGGCGGGGGCTGTGTGTGTGTGTGAGTTGGGGGGGGGGGTTTGTTGTTCTGTGTGCGCACGAAGCGGTACAATCAATAATGCTGCTGGAATAAATAATTTTATCCTTCTCAGCAGCAGCACTGCAGGTGCTCTCCATGTCCAAAATGTGCGTAAGCCAGGTCTTTAGTCAACTTAAAGTTGCGCACATTTTTCCGCTACTTTTTTTTTTTAAAAATCCCAAAGTTTGCGTGGAAAGTTGCTTACGCAGTTTTCCGACCCCGTTTTGTGCTTTATAAATGAGACCCCTGGTTTGTTCATTCTTGTCGCAGAAGCTTGTCTGCACTAGCTGCTAGTGGTAGCTGCATGCAGACCTGGTGCATTCAAGCAACGTTTAAGAAAGTATGACATTTAAAGCTTCTACCTAAAACACTGAAAATAATACCATAAATTTATGTTTAGTGGGGTTTTTCAAGCAATGTTCAATGCATCCTAAATATATGCCCTACTTATTTCACAAGGTACTAAAAAAATAAAAATAAAAATTATATTGTCTCTCTTAATTTAGTCTTTGAGATATTGTAGCTTTTTTTTTTCAGAGCTAGAAATTTTGTCATGTTTTGTTAATTGACAATCATTTCTTTCGATGTTTCGGTTTCCAGTCTTGGTTTCCTCATTTTCGGTTTTGGCCAAGAATTTTCATTTCGGTGCATCCCTAAAAAGCATGTTTTCACACAATCACAAACATTGCACAAAAATGAACTCTGATAATGGCCGTTTACACTTTCTGTTCAAACTCCAACTTGATACAGAGCGAGAGCGTGGCTCAGATGTAGCTTATTTATACTCCACACAGCAAAACGCTGACAATCACCTATAGGGAAAATGAGGTCTCAGCCAATAGCAACGCCTCATTAAAATTCAAGTGCATTGTAACATTTCAGCCTGAAGAGGGTGCCACTAACAGCTTTTGGTAGAAAATGAATAGTTGTATTAAAAGGTGCTAAAATACCAAAAATACTACCCATAAATGTAGACAGCACTATTAGACAGTCATTTATAGAGTTTATCAACAAAATAAAGTTGATTAGTGGTGAGTTGCACTTTAAAGACCACTAAGAACGCTTTAAAATAGCTCAAAAGACGACTGGAGTGGATCTCTAAGTTTTCCCAATAACCTTAAATTGTAAAAGAACCGTTCAGCTGATCTGTTAACCAAATTTCAATGTTATAGGTCACACCAATATAGGTTAGAGGTCCCATAAAACCAAAAGAAAGGTTGGGGACCTTACAAAGCCCAAACACTGTGACTTTAGTTTTCATATAAAGGTAAAAGGTTTGAATCCATCCAAGAGTTAAAGACTGACTGACAGACAAGACAATGAGAGCTGCAGAGACTCTTTACAGTCTAACCTTAAAGAGGTAGATCTGAACGTTTATCCTGGATCCTTGAAATCAGCTCTAAATTCAGTCCCACGCTGGGATTAAATTAATTTCTTATTTATGTTTTTAATATTAAATTTTTTCATTGGTACTTATTAATCCGAGCGTGGTCAGAGAACAACCTACAAATTCTGCAGTTAATACAGAAATTCGCTAACCTGGCTCTGCCAGATCTAAGTGTAGGCCCGCATGTGTGTCCCCTAATCGAGAAGAGGCGGGACTACACATAGATCTGGAAGGGTCAGGTTAGAAATTCGCCGATTGGAATTTAAAGATTTTTTTCAAACCAATGTATTCTAGTACAGCACTAAGTTCCTGAGCAATGAGTTTGTATCTAAATATAACCTCATTGAACTGAGTATGTCCTCCTCCACCCCACAAACTGGGTCTCATTTCGAACCACCCGGTTCTAAAACCACAAAACATTCAGGAACCAACACAGTGACATGGACTCACAAATGGAGAAGGACGTAACGTGATCTTACCTGAAAATACCTGGTTCAGACTAAACGCCTCCTTTACCGTGAATAACGAGAATGAGCCAAATCCTTCTATGAATAAGATTTAAAGAACTCGCAAACCAGCTGTTTCTACTTTTGCTAACGTTGTTTATTGAAGGTGCCCTCAGTAACTCTGAACTGCAGTCAAAAGCGCATGCGCACTGTGTCAACGTTTCCAAAATAACTTCTGCTCACTACCGCGACCCCTGGCCTGGAGGGTAAAATAGATACCAAGATAAATGGTGTGTACTATTGCACATTTCTTAGTTTTTCTCGGTTGCTTTGGCGCTTTTATCACAACACAATTAAATGTTGCACAACAGTAAGTGCAAACTCCACTACATGTATTCGTTTCATGTTCATTTCATCTAATGGCACATGCTTTTTGGACATGAAGCAATTGAATAAGTACAAATATCTGCAAAATGATCACTTTTGACTTGCTTTTTATCATGTCTATCAAAATTAATTATACTTGTACAGGCTGAATAGACATTGCTTATACAACTAATAATCTTCATTTCACTGATTGTGTCATTGCACACAAAATTGTTGAACATATTGTCAAACATTTTCTACATCCATTTAAAAAATATTTTTATTGTGTTTCAATGAAAATGTCCATAAATAAACTTTCTCAGTTGAACCTTTTTTTAAACTAATGAAAATATGATTGCGAACTGTTAGTTGCAATCAATGATAAGCAGTGTGCGATTTGGCGGGGGGATGGGGGGGTTTACCTCCCTCTGGTCATTCATTTTTTATCCCTGGGGGGATAAGTTATTTTTGTTCCTCTTTCTCGTCCAACCATACTTGCCAACCCTCCCGATTTAACCGGGAGAATCCCGAATTTTAATGCTCTTCCAGGACCATCATTCTCCTAAATTTCTCCCGATTTCCACCTGGATTGCTAAACCATCCGTTACCAGGCGCTGTTTTCGGCCGGACAATAATTACGGTTACACCTTGAAGTCACCACTACCTGTTGCACAGGTTGTGCTATTTAATTTGTTAACTTACATTACAGTTTTTCTCAGTTGCTTTGGTGCATTTCTCACAACAGAATTAAACATTCCACCACTGCTAAGGCATTTCTCAAAACAATTAGTGCAAACTGCAGAACATGGGGGATAACCTGCAAAAGCAAGTCACTTTCTCAAAAGGGCTAATTCATGCTTCAAAAGCAAGTATTAATGTCCATGAAAGTGTCAGTGCCATCAAAATTACAAGTTACAACACCAGCATCTTTGAGTCAAAAGTCAGAGGGTGTGAACATGTTTTCATTGTGACAGATGACTCTGGAAGTTCTTCCCAATGTCATGTAAAGTCAAGACAGCATTTTGAAAACTAGAAGTAAATAAAAATCAAGACACTAAATATGCACTTTATTGTATAACTACAACTGTTTACGACATCGTGCAAAAAAAACTTTTACAACAAACATAAATTTCCTTTGGCTCAGTAAACCTTACTGCGGGTACCTCCAGTCATCAGTCTGTCAAGCTCCTGATGTTTGCAGATGACACCCCCCTCATTGGTCTCATCTCTGAGGAGGATGAGTCCACCTACAGCTGGGAGATTGACTTTCTGCTGTCCTGGTGTGAGCTCAACAACCTTGAGCTCAATGCAGCTAAGACAGAGGAGAGAAAATGGTTGTGGACTTTAGGAGGAACTCATCCCCGTCCCTAAGGGACACCCTTAGTGAGTCCCCAATGGACATAGTGGAGCCCTTCCGCTTCCTGGTTACCATCATCTCTCAGGACCTCAAGTGGGAGATGAACATCAGCTACCTCACCAAAAGCTCTGGTGCTCCAGGACCAGAGGATGGACTTCCTGCGACAACTGAGGAAGTTCAACCTACTGACACAGATGATGGAGGATTTCTACACCTCCATCATCGAGTCCATCCTCACCTCCTCCATCACCATCTGGTCCACAGCAGCTTCAGCCAAGGACAAGGGCTAACTGCAGCATATTATCTGCTCTGCTGAGAAGGTCATTGGCTGCAATACCCGCCCGATCATGGACTGGAAGCTGAAAATACAGTGAAACTGACCGTGCTGCAAATCAATCATGGACAAATAGATTCTCCCATCTGTCTGGCCACATATTTTTATCTACATCACAGTAAATATCAACTCTCTAAATGCACCAAGTAAAGTATCTTCTTGAGTGTCAAATCCATCCTCTACAGCAGGGGCGGGGCTTCAGGAGGGGCTGGGAGGACGGTACGCCCCCAGCCCGGACATCAGAGGGGACCGGCTTAAAGGTACGATGTGAGAGATGGGCCTCTTCCACATCTGGAAAAACACGTGAAGACAGGCAAGAACACGGGCCCTTTTATAATTCACACTCAGCAGAGGATGGAGTTTGAGTTCCAATTATAGAACCACGTAAAATGCCGATCCATGCAGGGTTTATATGTGTTGCCCAGTCAGGTTTGAGTCATGGTTGCTAAAAGCTTTACAAGAAAGACTGACTTTAGTGATGTAGTAGGTGTAAAATATTGAATAATGCTCTACAGGACTCTGATGGTGCAGAGCAAATTAGTTTGTGCTGAATAACCCTAAATTACAGTCTGCTCACATTCAATTCTGTTGTGAGAAACGCACCAAAGTAACTGAGAAAAACTGTATTACTGTGGACTGCTATTTTGTCAAATAAGTAAGCCCTGTGTGTTTAAGTTATGTATGTATGTATGTGTGCAGGGACAAACTGGGACTATAAAACAGCCCTGGACTTTGACTAGGCCCAGCCCAAAGTCATCAGCGCACGTAAATACAGCAGCAACAATATGTGGCTTTTGCTATCAAAACATCAACATTATATCAACAGTGCTGATGTTGACTATATGTTGTATTAAAAGCATATTATTCTAGATTAACTTGAACACTCACATAGAAATGGAGGTATATAACATGGTGTTATATAATTGATTCCATGCTGTCTTAAAGGAATTTATTACTGGATAAGATTAATAATTTATGTAGTAATTAATCTTACTGCACAAATAACCACATCTAAATGAAAATGCACCATTATAAATGTAACTACTGTATTTAAAATCTTAAACGTTTGTAAGCATTAACTGTAACACTACTACCAACCTTTTTATGTGAAAGTACAATATATTTCTTAATATTAGCTACCGCATGTGACCTTTTACAACTAAAATGTTGAAGTTTAGCTGTTTTAACTACCGTAATCATTCAAAAAAAATTTTTGCAACCTAAACATGAATTCCTAACATCAACCCTAACAAATAACTGTTTCTCCTCTTACGATATGTTCCATATTTACTTGCCCTGGATCTGCCTGTGGAACCAGCTCATCTCTCTGTCCCTCATAACTGATGGCATGTTGCTGTGTAGCTGTCTGCCTGACTTCATTTACTGCTGTGAACCTGCTGTGAGGTGCTGCTGCTGGCTGTGCTGCTAAATATGTCAGTTAGTTTGTGACATTAGAGGCATCTAATGCCCGCAATTTTTTTCTCTTGCCTTCTCAGCCCCACCCTTTTCTTTCCTTTTTTAACTTTCGGCCGGGTTTTGCATCGTTTCTTTCCACCGTCTTTGCATCCTCTTCCACTTCTCCTTGCCTGGCAGCCACAATGCAGCTCGCATCCACCTCAGAGGTGCAATGCTGCCACCTAGAGTGCTGGAACGTGAAAGAGATTTGTGGGGGCACGTAGAGAGTGGTGGGCCGGCCCATCGGCCATCCTGGAGTACCCGCCGTTCTGTCATTCTCCAAGAATCCACAGATGGCCAGTCCGCCTCTGTATGTGTGACCCCCCCCCCCCCCCCCCCCCCCCCCCCCCCCCCCCCCCC
>SSNP01000302.1:43968-59877 GCA_006937955.1 Pachypanchax playfairii
CCCCCCCCCCCCCCCCCCCCCCCACGCCGTGGTTCTTTTGGACCGTTTGAAAGTGAAAAAAGAAACCCAAACTGCTTCTTTCACAAATCGCACACTGATGATAAGCCTCTTAGTCACAGATGAATCACATGAACTCCCACTTTTCAAGTATATAAACCAGGAGACAGGATTGGCATGAGGATCATACTGTATCTACAGAATTGCAATACATTGAAGGTCATCCTTGTAGAAGTGGGGTGAGGATGCATGGAGGAAGGGGACCAAACCGGGGAAGAAGAGGACCACCACATAGACAGATTCCTGATGAAATCAGGGCAACACTTGTGAAAAACGAGAAACTTCCTCGTTATAACGAGATGATGCTTCTAAATTTATTTCTCAGCTCTGGCAGTACTACGTTTCCGTAATTAATAACTTGTGCTTCACTGTTATATTTGTTGTGTTTTACTAAATATTACTTAAGACCACTACTAATCTTAAATTACACTGAATCACTTGTTTATAGCAAAAACATGACATAATCTCTTCAGTCTGCTGTGATTACACTGTAATGTAGTGGAGTCTGTACCGGACTCAAGAGCGCCATAAGGCTGCAGCGCTGGACGAGGCGTCTAGTGATTTATATAGGCACATTTGATGTGCGCAAGTGCGGGTATAGGGACAGGGCAGATGTTCTACCCTTCCTTCTGTTCTTGCCCTTTACACTCTGGGCATGTCCGGTCGCCTAGCAACCATGACGATGCTAAACAAAACCAGTGAAAATGGAGTGTGAACGAGATGTCCTTCTTCTCACGTTTATTCTACAATAACTTATTAAAATGTTGTCTTGTGTTCTGTAAATAGTTTTATTTCTGTATATAAATGAGTTTTATATGGTAAATATTTCCTACAAGTCATTAAACAAGTTCATTTTCTTGCTCATAAGTGATCCATTAAGGCCTACTATAAAAACAATAAGGGAAATAAAAAGTAAACACAATGACTTATGAGAAGTATTTCTTTCAATCAGTTTATTCTGAAGACGTTTATAACATAACAAAACCCAAAACTTGAGAGCTCTTGATCCGTGTCCTCCTCTTCACTGCTGGCTGCCTGAGAATAGGATTTATAAATAGATTTATTCTTGAACCTCCACCCCACAGGAGCTTAATATATGTGTTTTTCTGCTCTTTCATCCCTAAAACATGTTTTAAAAAGCTTAAATCACTAACAAGAAATTACCGTGTGTAAATACTTTACACAGGAGGTACACACAGGAACGTTTTTAGAGATGTAAACATACAATAAAAACCGCGGTCAAGTGAGCCGACACTTGGAAATACGCGGTCAAGCCAGCTGACGCTAGCGCTCGTATAATTATTCGCTTCGCGCATACACCGTGCATTACGGTAAAAAAGCATGGAGCGCCCTTGCAAGTGGAATCCATTAAAGAATGAGGAATTGAAAAGCGTATGTTGTGGCAGAGATTTTGGTTAAAAATAAGTCAGGCGAGTGAATCTTTATAAAGAAGAATTTATTCGATAAAGTCATGCATGAAGTGAGAGTGTTCAGACAAATGCAAAGGCAGATGCAAAAAGACTCTAGCGGTCACTGCAGCTTGGCTGTTTTTATAGGTACACTGATACCATGAGCTAATAGAATATGGTCGTCATAATATGTCTGAGACTGCAGCTTAAACAAGAACCTTTTGTCACTGTGACTTGTCTGTATAAATGTTACTAAAATTTGGCCTTCACACTTAAGCATGACAAATGTTTATTTATGACCCATCTACTACGTATACTCGTACTATATTCAGTAGAAATATTCAGTAATATTACTGTACATTTTCAGGGAAACGGAAGACCAGATTGCAGTTTAAAACCAAGTTGTCATAGGTGTTTATTTCATTTTCAAGAATTAATTTCTGAAAAATGTTGAGGTGACAAAAAACTCTCTTCACATTCTTGTAGAGGGTCACCCACACTACCATCAGAATAAATATTTCACAATTTTACGATAGAATTTGGAGAAATTTCAAGTCAAAGTACTTAATGCCTTTACAGAAAAGGTAATTATGCCAATTTCAGGAATGAATTTCTCTAAAATGCTGAGAGGTGACGAAAAACTATCTTCACATTCTAATAGAGGGTCACCTATACTACCATCAGAATAAATATTTCACAATTTTACCGTTGAATTTTGGAGAAATGCCAAGTCAAAGTACAGTATAATTTTACGGAAAAGGCAATTATGCCAAATTCAGGAATTTATTTCTCTAAAATGCTAAGAGGTGACGAAAAACTCTCTTCAGATTCTGGTAAAGGGTCACCTATACTACCACCAGAATAGACATTTCACAATTTTACAGTGGAATTTTGTAGAAATACCAAGTCAAAGTGCTGTATAATGCCTTTACAGAAGAGGCGATTATGTCAATTTCAGGAATTTATTTCTCTAAAATGCTGCAAGGTGACAAAAAAATCTTTTCACATTCTGGTAGAGGGTCACTCATGTACAGTGATAAAAATATGCTTAACGCTAAAACCAAATACCTAATTATACCACCACTGTAAGAATGGACTTTTTTACCGCTAGTTCTTTAAAACTTACATCTGAGTGGAGACTCCTCTCAATCTGCGCTATCTCTCGCTTTGTCCGTCATTGGTTTAAACTCTCTGCCGAATTGCCGAAAAGAATTGTGGGATATGTAAAACTTGAAAGGATACACCAGACCCATTGCTAGGGCTTTATGAATTAGATAGAGCAAAAAATCCTTTAATGAGTTCAGGCCCGAGTTTTAAAACATGCCACTCCCAATTTTTTCACTGGTTGTTGGACTCCTTGAACCTGTATTCACCTTCTGATCAAAGCAGATCTTGCTTTGGCCCAGCAAATGGTTGGTGCTGACGTAGTGCCAATTCTCTACTACTGGACCAGGTGAAAACAAGATGAGTTCTACAAAGCTAGCCCTGGCTCTGGTGGTGCACTGGTAATCGTTTCGTGAAAATAACAACAAAGACTCAGGGGCAACCTGTGTTCTTTCAATTAGAGTAAAATATGCATAAAAATATTAATGGTCCCGACATGTGACGGCTTACGTTACAATTGGCCAACCACAGCCAGTCAAGATATAGCATGACTTTCCAGGTTTTTAGATATTTACTGTTTTGATATATAGTTGTCAACATAATTTTCCTTTATGTAAAAAACCATACATTGAACATGTTTTTCACGTGACTCAATTTAAAAAAAAAAAACGGGGATCACGAGTCATGTGACCACATGAAAATGTTCCCAAATCACATGGGAAATGTGTAGAGCGTGTCTAAAATGTCTTCATGTGAAAACATTACTTTTCACCCACGAAGTTCATGTGTTTGTTGTTCTGAATTCATATGGGAAATGTGCAAAATGTACTTCACATCACGTTACTTTCACATGTCAAAGTCATACTTTTCTGCAAGAATTTAATACACAATTTTGATTTTAGCAAAAAGATAATGTGTGAAAACTTACATTCCTGAATGTCAAAATAACATCTACTATATAAAAGAAATATAAAAGTCCTCTACCAAGTTCCACTTCAAACATTAATTACAAATATCCCTTCAATCCCCCCCCCAAAATTAAACTTTTCAGTCATCAACCATAAGACAGAGAGAGAGAAAGAATAATATAATTTAACATTAAGGCTAATATCATATTTACTATTTAAATCTCATAATGAATGTGGTCAAGCTCTTACTGCTTGTATATACTCTGACTGAAGATGTCTGCTGATGTATGACTTCAGTCCATGTCCATCATCTCCTCACAAAAAACGGCCTGTAGAGCCTTTCCTTTGGAGATGTATGTGATGCACTCTATTTCACCACCACTGTTACTGGGCTTCTGAAAATGGATTTCAAGGTGATCCTGAAGGTCCTCCTCATCTTCTTTATCCTCAATGTCATCCAGAAGGATGGTTCGCTTTGCAGAGCCACAAAATGTCTGAAATTAATCAGAGACAGACATATGGGCATACTGGAGAAGTGTGTAGGAGTTCTAAATGAGTAAAACTATTGCTGACCAATGATTTGTTGGGATTAGACAGACAGAGAGATAGATCAGGATCTTCTCTTTCTGTTCTGACACCAGTCCAGATGCTAAGGTTCTGAGCATTAAAAAGGAACATCAGAACAATATAACTGTCACATAACATTCAAACCAAACAGCAAATCAACTGTAACCTTATATAGCAAAAGTAATAAACAGCAAAAAAACAACAAAAGAGTTGTAGAGTGAAGTCTGTTATTATTAAATAAGTTGCTAAATGTCAGGTTGGACAACATTCAAAAGTAACAGTGGTAAATGTTCTGTTCAGATAAATCAGCAGTAGGACCATCGTCTTCTACAGCAGGATGAGATGATGATCAGTGGGCTGGAAATAGTTTCTCTGTTCTCCTGAAGCTTTTTTATGACATCAGAACTGAATCAACCTTTAGGACTAAGAGCTCCTCTGTCTCTGTAGGGGGTCCTGAAGGACAGGTTTAGAACACTTACATTCCACCTTCAGGTGGATGGAGAGCAATTTGACCAATGTACTTTTGTCTTTCACTGTTTCAAACATCTCCAACTTCAGCAAAGATGGAGATGCAAATGCAAATCGGAAATAAAAACAAACAGGGGTGGGCAACTCCCGGTCTCAAAGGTTACTATCCTAGTGTTTTAGATGTTTCTCTGTCTCAACAGTCAGTCAGTCAGAGTCTGGGTTCTTTACCTGCTTTTTATGTTCAGTGTTGTGGGGAGATAGTGTCTGTCATTGGGCAAGAGGCGGGGTCACACCTGGACAAGTCGCCAGTCCATCACAGAGCCACATAGAGACAAGACAAACGGACAGACACTCGCTCGCACACACACCTTGTTTGGTGGTGGTCCGGCAGTTCCTGGTCTGTCAGTGTCTGTCAGTGTCCCAGCTGTGGGACAACTCCTGTGTTTATCACCACCAAACATGTGAGTGTGTGTTAATGATAGACTGTTGTGTGAAGAACTTTGTCAGAGTCTGACTTTAAAATGTCTACACAAGTACAAGCATGAAATAGAAAAGCTTGTTTGTCTGACCCTGAAAGGGTTGCAGAAATTTGTCTTCGACAGGCTCCTCATCATCTTTACACATACACAAAAAACAGTAAAAGATATAAAACACATCGATTTTTTTTATAGACAGTTTTTTGGCTAGTGGGACTTTGTATCTCCTGCCTGATGGGAGAAGACTGAAAGAACGATGCAGAGGATGAGAAGAATCCTTTGTGATTAGGATGGCCCTTTTACCATTATTACCATTTACAAAAATGTACATGGGGTTGGTACAGATAACCCATCCCAAAAGGCAACTTGTCATGAATCCATTGTCATGAGTCTTCCTGCCTCATGCCACCGTTTGTGTTTTCCTGTTATTTTCAGTTTGTGTCTTCTCCTGTGTGTATGTTTGTGAGATTTGAGTGTTGACTTGTAATTCTTAGTTGTGTATTTAGTTGCATTCTGTTGCCATATTTCCTGTTCTTGTATCTATCTTCTGTTAGGGTTCTTTTTAGTTTCATCCGGTCTGCTAGATTATTAGTTTTGTATCCTGCCAGCGTGTGTGCTTCTGTCACCTCTGTCCTTGTCTATTAGGTCTAAGGTGTTTCACCTGTTCTCTTGTCAATCAGTGTCATTCCCTACGCCTGCTGTTTTCCCTATTTAAGATCCCCTGCGTCTCTTGTCTGGTGCGGGTTTGTCCTCTGTACTGCACATACAAGCCTCTGTCCGGTGCCCTGCATATATACCATTTCACCTGCTACTCAGACCTTGGACCTTACCCAACCATGTATCCTGCCTGTCCCCATGGATTTATGCTGCTCCTCTTTGACCTCAGAATCAGACTCAGAAAAAGCTTTATTTATCTCCGAGGGGCAATTAATTGACCTTACAGATTTCTGACTTTGGATTGTTCCTCAGTTTTTGCTTTCAGCCTGACTCCTGCCTGCATTGTCTGCCCATCTGATCATGATCTGAGTGACCTGTGTTTGTTTGCTGACCTGATTACGAACCGGATCTGTCAGCCCTGTTTACCCCTGAACTGTTCCTCATCCCTGGATCATTTGACCTGCCCACCTGCCCAAGCCCCGCTAGTGGATGCTAAATCCTCTTGGGGAACTGTCTGTGCTAACCTTTTTTCCTCCACAGCCCTACCCATTACCCTCTGTTAATAAAGCACTTTTACCTACTCTCTGCCTGACCTCCTGTCCGTTTTACTGCATTCAAGTTCGACTCACAACCAGCCATGACATCCATGGGTTATCCTTTTGTTTAAGGTTTTTTTTGTCAGTCTTTAGTTCATTGTTGCACAAGTGTCAGTTATGTTTGTGTTCAGTTATTAGGTTTGTTGTTAGGGTGTCTGTCTGTGTCATTAGTTTTAACAGTCAGTGTTCCTTATATGGTTGTGTCATTTCCTCTCCTGCACCTCTTGTCAATATGTCATTGTCTCCACCTGTTTCCTGTTATGATCTGGCCTGTGGGGTCTGTAGTAATTTAATCACTGAATGGATGATTTTTTGGGGGACCAGGATGATGGTGGAACTTTTGAGGCAAGATGGGACTTTGCAGAGCTCCAGTGAGGTCCTGAAAATTCTTGTGAATACGGGGGCCAACTGTTCAGCACAGACCTTTAGGCAGGACAGAGACACACCATCTGTACATGGAGCCTTCCTCAACTTTTGTTTCCTGAAGAGCTGACACACCTCTGCTTCACTGATCTTCAGAGCTGGTGTGTGGGGGTTTGGGAGGGGCAGTGTTGGTGAAGAACAATGGGTGATATCCATACTGATGGGAGGTATGACAGATGTGGCAGATGGCTCACACAGACTCGCCAAAATTGGACAATAGAAGATTAGAAAAATGTTTCCAGTCTGATGACTCTCGATTTCTACTGCAACATTCAGATAGTAGGGTTAGAATCCATCCTGCCTTGTATCAATGGTTCAGGCTGCTGCTGGTGGTGTAAGGGTTTGGGGAACATTTTCTTGGCACACCTTGGTTCCCTTAGCACCAATTCAATAACGTTGCAACACCACAGCCTACCTGAGTATTGTTGCTGACCATGTCCATCCCTTTATGACTACAATGTACCATCTTGAGTAACGCTCCATGTCATAAAGCTGGAATCATCTCGGACTGGTTTCTTGAACATGACAATGAGTTCACTGTACTCAAATGGCCTCCACAGTCACCAGATCTCAATCTAATGGAACACCTTTGGGAGTTGCATTATGGATGTGCAGCCGACAATCTGCAGCAACTGTGTGATGCTATCATGTTAATTTGGACCAAAATCTCTGAGGAATGTTTCCAGTAACTTGTTGAATGTATGCAATAAAGGATTAACGCAGTTCTGAAGGGAAAAGGGGGTCCAACCTGGCACTAGCAAGGTGTACCTAATAAAGTGGCCAGTGAATGTAGATATTAGTATTATTTTATGGATCAGGGAACCAAGCCTTCTCTTTTGATTTATCTTAATGTGACAGGCTGAATATTCAACTGTAAATTGACACTGAATGCTAACATGATATACAGTACAAAGGATAAGACCTTAAAGGTACAATATGTAAGAAATTTACAGGTAAATGCGGTATATGTACTGTATATTGCGGTCAGCATATTCTTGCAGAAGGGCGATCACCCTTTGCTCGAAAGATGGCGGTTTCGATTCCTGGTGACTGCAAGCTACATGGAAGTATCCTTGGGCAGGATACTGAACCCGCCACTGCCTCGGGGCGGCCGTAGTCTGTCGGGAAGGAGGTCACCTTCCGATCGGGAAACCAGAGCTTGATCCCGTGTCCCGACAAGAGGCTACGTGTCGAAGTATCCTTGGGCAAGATACTAAACCCTGCAACTACCCCCCGGGCGCTGTTCAATATGGCTGCCCTCTGCTCCTCACCGTAAGGTGAGGATGGGTCAAATGCAGAACCAAATTTCCCCATGAGGGATTAATATAGGAAATAAATTAAAGAAAAATACTCACACAACAGTTTAATGTCCCACTGATGTCGTAAGTAAAGTTACATTGTAACAGATTTGGATCTCAGTTGGCTGGGTGGTCTCTCGTTTCTGTCACTTTAAAAACGCTGTTCCAGGACAAAATCATTGTTTACAATAACTATTCCACGTCCAGACTTCCTGGTTCTATAGTGAAGGGTGAATCATGTGAACCTGCAGGTTACCAAGTCTTCAACACAAGCAGCTGGAATTCCACAACGACCAGCAGCCCTGAGGTAACTTGTAGTAAACCTAAGAAACCACCACATCCTTCCCAAAAACTGAACTAATACAAGAGAAACTAAACCAGGATCAACATTGGAACTGGCAACCCAACAGAAATATCAGGGGGGGGAGTGGCTGAGAGTGGACGGGTTTGTTTTTCTACATAAAGTGTGGGACTAGGATTTGACCACAAGGTCTAATTCTTGCATATTGTACCTTTAAATCAGAATTAACGTATAAAGAACATGCATTCTGTATCTTACCTGAAATTTTTGCAGATCATATTTGTATGTTGGTCCAACCTTAAGCTTTACTTCAGACTCTAGATTTGCATTATACTCTCCTCTCATGCCCAGGTTCACAGCAGCTACACACAAAAAAAACATTTTTTTTTAATTTTACCACAGACATAAATGTATATCAGATGGCATCCCTATTTATATAAAGTTAATATATTAAATAAGGACATGTTTTTTTGCACATGCCTTCAAGTTTTTTTGCACGTGCCTTATATTTTTTTGTTGTGATGAAGCTTCTTGATAACAAATGTACTGTACTGCTTGAGCAGCAGAGATGCGTTCATGAAAAACTTGATGAATCTTTCGTGGCATTGCCAAAGACTTTATTCTGTTATTGAGTTTTGTTTAGAGCTTCTGGTACTCTGGGTGATGACAATTAGGGAGCTGAATAAAATGTGACTGCCCTTGGTGGACCCATTGTGATATTGTAGGGCAGCATCTCCCTCATTGGAAAAAACAAGCTTGTTTTTAAGGCCTGTCTATAGTCTTAATCTCAGCCCCACTCAACACCTATGGGATCAGCTGGAAATGATGTTCCTGTCAAAGTGACAAGCACAGCCACATGGGTTGACTTGTGACAAATACTGTCATGATGTGTGTTTTTTTAAGCAGGACCCAAGGTGCAGGGAAAACACTGGAGACTCAGAGGATGGTGAGCCAAATCCAACACTTTAAGCACTCTGAGAGCATAGACCTCTGCCAAGTAGCTTAGTTCCACATTGTGATCTACATCAGAATAATAGACTCCACATACTGATTAGTAGTTTTTAGCCCCACGAAGGAGTTTATGTTTTTATCGGGGTTTGTTTGTCTGTCTGTCTGTTAACAAGATAACTCAAAAACGTCTGGATGGATTTAGATTAAATTTTCAGGATAGGTCGAAAATGGTTCAAGGACCAATCTATTAGATTTTGGTGGTGATCTGATCACTGTATGGATCCGCGAATAAATATCTTCAAAATCCCAGACAGTTTTAAACACACAGGGGAGAGGTGATTACTAAGGAAGAAGAGCTGGGGAAGAGAAGCAGCAACCCAATCAGACAATTAAGTTAACTTGTAGAGAAAACATGAGAATATGGGGACACAAGAGGGACAAAAACATCTAAACTAAAACCCTGAACTAAACAGACAACAGTGAACAAACCATCCCTGAACCTCACATAAAAAAGAACCCCCCCCAATGACAAGTGAATCAAGCAAATGACAAAACCTCTGGGAAAACAGGAAACCACAGACTACTACAAAATAAAACTGGAAACAGTGAACTTATCAAACATAAAACATAGGAGTCACGGGGAACAGGAAACACAACAGACCTAGAAAATAAAAGCATAGAACAAGACCTCATAGGCAACATGGGTGAATGAGAGACTCAAACGTTTACAAAAATAAATCTGCAGGAGAACCCTGGAAAACACATCCCAACAATTAATGCAAACCAAACCAAAAAACCCCACGACCATGACAAATACTGGTTGAAGAATAGGAAGTCATCCCACAGCAGAGGGACTGAGCTGGTGATTAGCATGAAGGGATAAAGCCAGGCTTCTGTGGCTGTGTACAGTTCTTTAATATGCTACTTAGACAATACTAGTGGTGCAACGAATCAAAAAACTCATGGTTTGGATTGAATCATGGATTTGAGTCATGGACCGGCCCACTTTTCAGATCAGCAGAAAGAAAAGTCAATGAAAAGACATAACTTTGCTCCCCATTTGTTTTGTAAAACACTTAATGTAACATTTTCTACTCAATGATCAATAAATACAAACATTTAATTTAAGATGTCAATCCAATGCTTTCAAAAACTTTCAGCATTTTTTTAAAACCCTTGTTTACGATAGAATTTTCATATTGCTTTAGCTTGGTCAGATTGTAACGCTAAAGGCTGTTTGAATGCTGGAGCGATTAGTGGTTGTTGCGCTGCGCTTTTGTGTTGCATCCTGTCACTGACATGCTACGATGATATCGCTGCACCGTTGCTTCACCGCCCTTCTTTTGTCATCACTGTATTTTACAGGTAAACCAAAATGCTCCCATACACGCGACTTGAATGATGCAGGTGTTTTTTTAAGCTCCTCTCCTCCTTCACAAGCCACGACTACCTCTATGCTGTTCTTTTTTGAACTGAACAGGTGGCACCTCGGTCCTGCACATGAACACAACTCTTTATTTTTGTTGACCAATCCACGGACTATGTGCGTGCTGAACCATAGGGACTCTAACCCTAACAAATAGGCCTTCAGACATTCACAAAAAATGAACAAATACAAGAAAAAAAAAAAAAAAAAAACAAGAATCAACATCAGAACTGGCAATCCAATAGAAAAATCAGGGAGGGGAGGGAGTGAGTGACTGAGAACAGACATTTGCTTTTTCTACATATACTGCAGGATTTGGATTTGACAACAAGGTACAATTCTTACATACTGTGCCTTTAAGCTATTTGCCATTGGCAGAGAAGACTTGGTAAGTTTTTCATGGATACACAGGTATTCGATGAAAACAACCCACAAGAAGCTTTCTCCCCCTTAAAGGGTTAGGGTTTGGTACTTACTTGTGGTTGACTTCCTTGCAGCCTCATCACTTTTTTACAATTTCCTTCTGCTCTTCTTATGATCAATGATGTGTTTGATAATGTAGGAGGGGGGATGTAGACAAGAGGTCAGAATCTCAAATTTATTGTTAAAAAGTTACAGGGAGCAATTTTAAAGGTTGAAGAATGGTCAAATATATGGGGATTTCAATTTTCTGTGGATAAAACAAAGGTAATGGTGGCCACAAGCAAAAGAATGAGTGCAGAAGTGTCACTAAAGTTGTATGGGCAAGAATTAGAGAGAGTTTAACAGTTCAAATTCCTTGGAGTATGGTTTAATGGAAAAGGTACTTGAAGGTGTTAAATATAAGGAGGTGCTTAGCGTGTGTGAACAGACTGGGGAGCAGATAGGATGTCATTATGAGCTATATAAATTGGTTTAATTAGATCAGCATTGGATTATGGCAGTATAGTGTATGATGCAGCAGCAGAAACAACATTAAAAAAGTTAGACTGGATTCAGTACCAGGCTTCAAGGCTCTGCACAGGTGCAACAAAAACAACTCTGACAGCTTCAATTCAAGTCGAAATGGGATAAATGCCTCTTGATATTAGAAGAGAACAACTTATTCTAAACTATTGAGTGAAATTACAAGGGCTTGGGCAGGATCATCCCACACAAGAAATAATCAGCCCTTTTTGGGAGAAGGAAGTAAAAGAATTCAAAAGTTTTGGATGGATAGCAAACAAGAAAGCAATAGAGTCCCAAACAGATCCAAGTAGTATTAGTCCTGTAGTTCCGTTATCAATTATACCACCATGGATATTAGTATACAAGTAGACCAGACATTGGTATACAGGAGAAACAAAGGAAAGGAATTCAGTGTAAAGTCTCACACAGTGCATGATTTGATCAATTTGTATTAAATGTATGTAATATTTTTACAGATGCTTCAAAAAATAATAGTAATCAAGTGGGGGTTGCTTATGCAATTCTAGAGTTTCAGATAAAAGTAGGGAGAAGGATCAATAATGGACTTTCAGTTTACACGGGGAAAATGTCGGCTTTTTTGTTGGCTGTTCGTTGGGTGGAGGAAAATAGGCCATTACATACAATAATCTGTTCAGATTCAAGTTAATAGGTTGAATAGGTTTTTTTTAGGCTTTTCTTTAATAGGTTTAGGTAACAGTCATTCAAAAGGCAGACCTGATATTTTAGTGGATATTTTACAAACGATCTATAGAATACATATGATGGGGTTAGTAGTTAAATTTGTTTGGGTACCAGTACATTGTGGTGTTACCAGCAATGGGGCAGCAGATAAAACAGCAAAAGAGGTTGTAAAAAGAAATCAAATAGATTTATACGTCAGCATCAGCAGAGGAGAGATGAAAAGCATTATAAAACAGAAAATGAGGGAACGATGGCAAAAGCGGTGGGAGGAGGAAAGGACAGACAAATGGTTTTATTCAATTCAAAGGAAAACAGGAGACATGAGAAGGACGGGGAGGACCGGGAAAGACGAGACGATAATATCTAGACTGAGATTTGGACACACTGGGTTAAATAGTACATTAATCATTATAGGAAACATCAAACAGGGAAATATAGTTGGTGTGGAGTAAGTGAAACAAAAGAACATGTTCTGTTACACTGTCAAAGGTATCAAGGTATCAAACTGTTGGCAAGAGCGACGCAGACCATAAAAAGAGTGACACAAGCAACGGACTGCATTTAACTGTAGAGAAGGAGTACCCGGTGAGCCACAGTTGATTGATCTGTCACAACAACTGATTGAGCCATCATCCAAAGAGGATCAGTTTGCGAGTGATGGGCCGCACGGATCAGGAGACGGTGCTGCTACTTTGATTAGTAAGTGACTTGATTTGATTGCGGTGTGGCGGATTCAAACAAGCTGCATCCTGAGCTGATCTGCAGCGCACCTGTGACCCTTTATTAAAAAAATACATTGTGAAAACTTTACATATTGTTGGTAGTAATTTATGTACATTCTTTTGGGGTTGTTTAAAGGTTTTTACCTGCCTCACAGCCAATGGGCATCTATCATTCCAGACCAAAGTGGAAAATAAAGGAATACAGATGAAGACAACTGTTTGGATACTGAGTAGAGCCACATGCATAACTGCAGAAACCGAGACCATCCCTTTCAAGTTGTGCTTGAGATCTGCAGCAGTTTAAGTTCCTGACAGTAGTTTTTTTTTTTTACATTCTTCAGTTTGTCAGCCTGTATTAGATCATCATGCAACAAACCTATACAAAGATAACAGAAAATACAAAGTGGTTTTGGGGTATTGTATTTTTGTACACAGAGGATGGTTTCTAAAGATGATCTGAAAACAATCTCCTCGTTAGTCTTGGGTTGTTTCTTGGAAATATTCTCAAGTTACTCAGGATCTAAACACATTCTGTGACACAAGTGTACTAAATAACAGTAAATGTACCTCCAGGATGGAGAAAAGTGATACATCCTGTTCCTGTATTCTCGTCATAATCCACGCTCTCCACTTCTCCTCCTCCCCTGCTGGGTTTAGAGAAACTCATCTCCAGACGATCCTTCATTCTTTCCTCTGGCATGGAAGGTGGAATTTCAGATACTTTCAGTGCCTTTCTGGAGATGTCAAGGTGGACCTAGATTCATAAAATTATTAGAAAAGATGTTGATGTTGATGGCCAACAAAAAAAAAACTTGCATATGCTGTCCTCCTATAGTTTTCCAGAGGTTGATGTAAGCTTTAGGAAACATTGCTGTTACTCTCCATGCAAAAGGATTGAAGGGTTTCAACTAGTATAGACAGAAAAAGTAATTGCATGCTCCCAATGTGTTGATCAATCATTTGATTTATATCTAATCTCATACCAACATAAGTAAACATTTGTTATGGGGAATTCCATCTTTTGACAGCAGAGTAATGATTAAACCAAAGAACTAATATCATGACTGATATCTCATAACTCATTGAGTCTGCATTAGCTTCATAATTCTGAAGCTGGACTCCTGATACCAGAAACAGAGAGAGTAAGACTCTTGTGTAAGCTACTCTCCCCTGACTTACTACTAAATAACTCATTTTTAATTCCACTGACTGCACGTCTCTGATATTAAGATGTTTATTCATTTCTGAGCTATTTGATTCCATTTTGTTTTACATTTGACTGTGGAGTTGCAGGTTCCCGATTTGCTTAAGTTAAAGAGGCCCTTCCATTAAAAACAGTTTTTCTGAGGTTTCTGTTGAATATTTTAGCTCCACAGGTGTTCTTACCTTCATAGTGGGTGAAAACAGGTCAACAACTTCTCTTTCAGTTTTAATCTCTCAAACTACGCAGGTGGTGATAAAACCCGAGTTCTAACAGCCTGTATCTGTTTCATCACAACTCCTTTGTTTGTTAGTATTCATCAGCTCCTACAGTTGAAACCACGCCTAGCATGCAGCTGGCTAAAAGCTGTAGCATAAGACGTAGCAAACAGGAAGACACAACGTCTGACGTTGCCATGCGCAGCAGGGCAGGAAACAGTATACCTTGCTCTGATAGGCTAGTTTGTTAGCCAATCAGAGTCTATCAAATTTGAATCTATCAAATTTGAATAATGAATATGAACGAGCTGCGGATCGAGGCCTGACGGAAGGAGCCGGAACCACCTGGATTTTTATGCAGACAGATTGAAAGGTCTGTTAATCAGTGTTTCCTGACGTTTTTTAGATATAAAATGTTTCATGTTACTGGTTAATACTTAAAGAGCAACTAACCCCCAAATCAACTTTTTTTTGCTGATAAACTGTCTAAACGGGTGTCTAGTAGTCTTAACTACATGTCCCAGGCATTATTTTGATATTTTAGTGCATATTTGTTAAAATCTTAACTTTAAGCCAAAAAACGTCTGTGTAGCTCCCTCCTAAGGTTAAACAGTGTACTGCATTCGAATTTCGAATCCAGTTTACTGATTAGCTCTGAGGTTCTTAAGATTTTGTGACGTGGCAGCTCTGCCGCTGCCGAGTATAAAAACGGCTCAGCCGTAGACACGCCTCGTATCGAGCTGGAGTTTGAATAGAGAGAACTGCAAACGTCTTCGATTTTCAGGTTAGCGATTTGATAGCACAGCATTTAGTTAGCATTATTAACTTAGATTTTAGTTCCAATATTTAGTGTAGAAAATTATATGCCGGAGTTTGCAGACAACATTTTACCCGCGATTCCTTCACCAACTTGCTGGAGCATGAACGAGGCTTTGTGAAGAAGCTGGTTCTGAAGAGGGAGACTGTCCCGTTGCTTTTACACGGCAGAGCTAAAGTACACCGACACTGCTGCCCCGCCAACGAGGATTTAAGGCACCAGTCTGAGGTGAGTGAGCAAAATATGGAGCTAAAAACAGCTAAGAATTACGTTTTACCAAGGTTGATTACAGCAGTGATAATAGCAGTGTTTGTGGTTTATACCTGCAGTGTGAGACACTCGTATATTACCTTGTTCTGTCAGCTTTGAATAGTATCTAGTATTTCAGTCATGCAAATGCTAAATTACAATATGAACGAGTCTGGGCGTTATGACACTGAGCTGCAAAGGTACAGGCATGTTATATCCACTATCCACTTTGTGTTGATATTTTATACCGGGGTGCTGGTTTCAGGCCCGGAGTGGCTAATCGGGAGGACCGGGACAATTCCTGGTGGTCCGGTGATCGCTCCCTCCCTCCCTTTTTCTTTTCTTTTTTGCGGGCCGGTGTTTAGTCATGTTTCTGTGTTGATCACGTAACCTACGCTGCTACCTGGTCCTGGGCCGTCTCCACTGTCGGCT
>SSNP01000302.1:61816-73974 GCA_006937955.1 Pachypanchax playfairii
ATGATAATTATAAGGTGGGTTCAAAGTCTGCATGATGTAATAACCACTGGTATAGACTACACAAGGTTTCAGAGCTACTGCTACTTGGCTAATAGAAGACATCCTGTGGGTCATATAGGACTTGAATGTGTTTTTTGTGGTATTTATCAATAAAATAATGATTGTAATCTTCACACTCCCAAAACATTTATTTACTATTTTGATCAGTGAGCTTAGTAGAACAGAAATATTTTGTTTTCGGATCAATATGTATTGATGAATCGTGGAACCAGTGCCTGATGACATCTCTAATACTTTTTGCAGTTGCTGACAAAACCTGAAGAAACCGATCTGAAAAATGAAATAATATTTTTCTGACATATACAATTTATATAATATACCTTCAGTAAATGGCAGTAAATTCACTTTTGTATTGAAAAATTTTGGGATGAAGACATAATTCTAGTCTGCTAAGATGCAGGAGCCCCCCCCAACCTGCTCACACCTGTGCCAGACCTGTAACAATGGGGACAGTTTCATGTCACAGTCTCACTACATTGGAAGATGGAAAATATGGCCAGCACATAATTAATGATTGTGTGAAACTGATGTGTTATGAATATAAATGCTTATACTGTTTAATCAATAAATCCTGTGTTTATTTTTGTAAATACATATGTGTACCTTGGGGGTCTCTCGACAGCACACGTTTTCCAGAGGGGACAATGAGACACAATGCCCACATGTACACCTGTTCATACAGAGTTTAACAAAATTATATATATGATACAATTTGGTCAGTAGAGGGCAATATATATATATATACATACACACACACACACATATATATATATATATACACACACACACACACACACACTATATATATATATATACACACACACACATAAATATATATATATATATATACACATATTGCTGATGGGTCTCTTAGATAAGAGCAAATACTGAATAACGTGTAATATATATATATATATATTACACGTTTTTCAGTATTTCCTCTCATATCAGAGACCCATCAGCAATCATGCTAACGCCATTTACCACTCTGAAACTCTGAAGAGAGATCCTTCGAGGTGGAAGATTTTTCTCCACCTCCCTCCCCTGAGATGGAGGTTCTGGAGGAGGGTTCGGTGGCGGACGCTAGCGGTCCTGAGCCGTATCGCTTCGAGCCGCGAGCTCCAGCGAGGGTTCGGTGGCAGCCTCCGCAGCACCGTATGGGGCCTCGCTGGAGCTCGCGGCTCGAAGCGATACGGCTCAGGACCGCTAGCGTCCGCCACCGAACCCTCCTCCAGAACCTCCATCTCAGGGGAGGGAGGTGGAGAAAAATCTTCCACCTCAAAGGATCTCTCTGTTGCAAAACTTGACTCGCTATCGCTTGCCATTATGCACTTTAGCTGTCAGTGTCAGCGCCAAAGCCAACTGTCAATCACAGCCCAAACCCCGCCCACTAGCCCCCTCCCGCTCGTGCCCCTCAGTCCTCCCGGCACGCCCATTTCAGCGCCAGTTTTGAACTCTCACTGAGGCGGAAGTAAGTCTCTGGCAGGGGGGGTTAGTTGTTCTTTAAGTGGGAGAACTTACACAATTGGTGGCTGACTAAATACTTTTTTGCCCCACTGTATCATCCATGGTTGTTAAGTGCTTTTGTAAATAATGTTTTTTTTAAATTATCAGTTTGGGTGTAAACAAAAAAAAAAATCATTTTTGTGTATCATATTTTTCGAGAGGCCTTACCACCTCTCTACTGTAGCAATATTGCGACATTGTACTGTATAACTGACAGATATTTAAATGATGTTACAAGAAATTCAGCCAACCAAAGAATGTGTGGAATTTCGTAGGTGTAATTTATTATCTGTCCTGGTCCAGCGGAGGCGGCGTCTCTTGACGTCTGTTGCCCGGTTGTGGAAAATGTTCCAGTCCAATAAATCGAACGTACCTATCCCCATTGTAACCACTGTGTTTCGAAAATGTTTGGGATATAGACGCGCATGCTCACTCGCGTACTGCTAACTGAGGCACTCAGTTTGCTCAAAGTCGGTTATTTCGGTTCTATTTTCTCAAACTGCGGTCGTGATTAATTTTCAATGAAGGCTTCATAGCAGGCTAACCCTAGAGAAATATGACAGAACTCAGTGTTTTATGTGTTTTCAGGCTGTTTTGACGTAGGGAGTCACGTTTTAGAGAAATATGACAGAACTCAGTGTTTTATGTGTTTTCAGGCTGTTTTGGGCCTGGAGAGTCAACGTTTTAAAGAAATATGACAGAAATCAGTGTTTTATGTGTTTTCAGTTTTTTTTTATCTAGGGAGTCACGTTTTAGTGAATTATGAAAGAACTCAGTGTTTTATGTGTTTTTAGGCTGTTTTGGGCCTGGGGAGTCACGTTTTAGAGAAATATGACAGAACTCAGTGTTTTATTTGTTTTCAGGTTGTTTTGACCTAGGGAGTCACGTTTTTGTAAAATATGACAGAACTCAGTGTTTTATGTGTTTTCAGGCTGTTTTGGAGCTGGAGAGTCACGTTTTAGAGAAATATGACAGAACTCAGTGTTTTATGTGTTTTCAGGCTGTTTTGGTCCTGGGGAGTCACGTTTTAGTGAAATATGACAGAAGTTAGTGTTTTATGTGTTTTCAGGCTGTTTTGGGCCTGGGGAGTCACGTTTTAATTAAATATGAAAGAAGTCAGTGTTTTATGTGTTTTCAGGCTGTTTTGGGCCTGGGGAGTCACGTTTTAGGGAAATTTGACAGAACTCAGTGTTTTATGTGTTTTCAGGTTGTTTTGGGCCAGGGGAGTCACATTTTAGAGAAATATGACAGAAGTCAGTGTTTTATGTGTTTTAAGGTTGTTTTGACCTAGGGAGTCACGTTTTAGAGAAATATGACAGAACTCAGTGTTTTATGTGTTTTCAGGTTTTTTTGATCTAGGGAGTCACGTTTTAGTGAATTATGACAGAACTCAGTGTTTTATGTGTTTTCAGGCCTTTTTTGGGCCTGGAGAGTCACGTTTTAGAGAAATATGACAGAATTCACTGTTTTGTTCCTCAGGACAGCCCAGGAGCCCGGGACCACCACCGCCAGCCACCTTATCTTTCCCCAGGCCCTCCATATCTCTGCCAGAAAGGCCCGGGGCTCCATGCACACCGTCACCGGCACTTGACAGCAACAAAACATCAGACCTTGACCATATGTTTCCTCCAATTCCCTTATAAAGAAGGAGCGCCAAGCCAACTTACAACCTGGATCCAAAGCCTTTTTCAAAACCTTAATACGCAGGGCTTCCTTCTTCTTTACAATGTCAGCTAGCTATAAACCTCCATCCTTTAACTTCCTAATCAACACTCGGTGGGCTATTGCCCCCCGAGTGGCCCCCCACAGGCACCGAGTCACCGCCAGACTGAGCCTATTAGCCAGATCTGGTGGCAGGTCACACACCGCTAGCCCATGTACCAGCATTGAAAGGCAGAGCCCGCTAATCACGATTGCCCTGCCCCTCAGCGTCAACCGGCGCCCCCTGACCGCCAAGTTCATCCTGGCCAGCACCTTGCCAATCAGCCCCTCCCACATTTCCCTTGTGCAGTCCACCTCATTTCTGCCCACCTGCACCCCTAGCACCCTGTACCTATCCCCCAGCTCCCTCATTCCTTCACCACGTGCACCTAATGTGACCCCCCTCCCTCCACATATCCCCGAGTTCTGTATATTTACTTTAGCCCCCGATGCCAGACAATACATGTCCAGGACACGTAATGCTGGCCCTATGCTCTCCACATTTTTTAAAAACAAGTTAGTATCATCTGCGTACTGTATAACCTTGTGCTCTGTGCCATCTGGAGCCCGCATCCCCTCAACCCCCACCTCCCCCGCCAGCATCCACGCCAAAGGCTCCGCTACCAGGGAGAAAAGAAAGGCTGAGAGGGGGCAGCCCTGCCGTATGGAGCGCTCCAGAGGCACGGCACTAGTCAACAGACCATTACATCTCACCCTACTGTGTGCTGCTCCATATATCACCCGTAACCTGTGAATAAACCGCTCCTCATAACCCATCCTTGCCATAACAGCCCATAAAAACCGATGTTCCACCCTGTCAAAAGCCTTCATAAAATCCACAGTTACATGTATCCCCCCCGTAGTGTGTATCTGCTGCACTAAATATTTGATTGTCATTATCGTGTCCGAAATGTCCCGCCCCTGCACCCCGTATGCCTGCTGAGATGTGATGACTGATTGCAATGTGGGTCTTAGTCTATTAGCCAGAACGTTTGCGTAAATCTTGTAATCTGTATTTAAAAGGCTAATGGGTCTATAGTTATCTAAGTTTTCCCTGCTTCTGTTAGGTTCAGTGTCTGTGTGTGCTGTATTTTCCGTGTTGGGTGAGTTAATTGTCTGCAGGAGGAGCTGCGCTGGAGCGTGAGGCAGATTGTCTACACCTGGCGGCGATCAGCGCTGATGAGGAGCAGGGTGCTACTTAAGCCAGACGCAGTCGTTCATTCAGCGCCTGGTTGTTGACCTGAATGGTAGCTTCCCTTGTGCCAAATCCTTGTGTTAATTTCCGAGTGATTTTGAGAAAGATTTATATTCCTAGTGACGAGATGCCTGTTGGATTTATGTGTGCAACTAACCTGTTCTTCTCAGGATTGTTCACCCTGCTCCTCGTGATTCCGAGCTCACATCTGTGTCCAGCGTCTGATCGCCTGAAGCCCTGTCTGTCTCCCTCCGGCGTTCTCACCACCTGGGCTCCTCCATCCTGGACTCACCCTCTCCCTGCACAGCACCGCACTGGACCTGCCCTCCTCTCACGTGTGATCACCTGCCTCCTTCCGTGAGTTCAGCCTCTCCTTGTGCAAGATCTCTCTACCTGTCACAGTGCCTCCAAGACTAACTCTCGTCTCCATTACAGTGCTGAGAATTCCCCTGGCGCGACAGATCACCGAGCACATTCACTGCACTGTATATATTTAACCCTGCATTGTAAATAAACCTTTCACTTTTGCACCTGAATCGCTGTCTGAGTCTGAGTCCTGCAATGTGGGTCAACAAAATCACTGAGCTCGTGACAGAACAACCAGGCCAGTCAGACCCCGCGGACTCAGCCAGACAGTTCACAGTTGGAACTCCTGAACTTCTCGCTCGCCACGAGACCATGCTAAATTCTCTGTGCGAGCGACAACAGTACAATCACCAGCGCCTAGAAGAAATTGCAGGCCTCCTGCAGTCAGTAAATAACCAGCTCTCTGTTCTCTCCCAGCCTCCTCCACAGCAGGTCGCAGCTCCACCGGAGCCAGATCCTCTGGCTCCGCTGGTGTGCGCCGCCGTGCGCAACGTTTCGCTGCCTAATCCAGAGGCTTATGCGGGAGAGGCAGGTAAAGGTTCCGGATTTCTGCTACAGTGTTCGCTGATCTTCTGTCGTTCTCCCCAGTCTTTTCCTGATGATGCTTCAAAGATTGCCCATATTATCGGCCTACTAAGAGGACTCGCACTTCGATGGGCGGAGGCCAAATACAGCTACTCTCTCATCCTCCGCACTCCTTTGGAAGCCTTCATCAAGGATTTCTAGCAGACTTTCACATACCGAAAATCCGAGACTGAAATCACCTACCAACTCCGTCACCTCCAGCAAGGTAAGAAGTCAGTAGCTGACTTCGCTGTGGACTTTAGAACTTTAGCTGCCGAGTCTGGCTGGAACACGCCTGCGCTCAAGGGAGCGTTTCTGGGCGCGCTTAACAAGCCAGTCAGGGAGCAGTTACTCTATAGGGATGAGCCCCAGTCTGTTGAAGAATTAATTAACCTTGCAACTAAGATCGATCACAGAATGACTGGATACCTGATGAATGAGCATCGTGCTCGCTCGCCACTGCGGGCGTCTCAGCGCACCACCGAGACCGCAGCTGCGGTCAGAGCTGCACCGGCTGCTACCGGAGAGGAACCGATGCAGCTAGGCAACGCACGGCTCACACCCACGGAGAGACAGAGACGTATGGAAGCACGTGAGTGTTTATACTGTGGGACAACAGGGCACTTCATTGCTGCTTGCCAAAAACGTTTAAACCACCTCAGTCGCCAGTAACACCGGGAGGTCTGGCGACTCCAGGGACAAAATCCTCTTGTCTAACGCTGCCTGTAACGCTATTACTTTGCACTGACTCTTTCCAGACTCAAGCCCTCATCGATTCCGGTTGTAAACAGAACCTCCTCGACGCTGCTCTCGCCAAGCAGCTCGGGGTGTCAATACAGAAGCTGCCGGTTCCTGTCAGTGTTGCGGCCTTGGATGGCCGCTCTCTCACCGCCATCACACACCGGACCTGCGAGNCATCTTTAGAGGTGGTAATATCTGGGAATCACCGTGAGAAACTGTCCTTCTTGATTTTCCCCTCTACGCAGGTTCCGGTGGTGTTGGGTCATCCATGGCTGCAGAAGCACAACCCGCACATCAATTGGAAGGAGGGCAAGATCGACTCCTGGAGTCTGTTATGTTTATCTCAGTGTCTGCACTCCGCTCTAGCCCGATCATCATTACCCCAGTCGAGAGTTTCCGAGGAGATACCTGATCTCACCCAAGTTCCACAGGAGTATCATGACCTCAGACAGGTATTTAGCAAATCCAGAGCCGTTTCACTTCCACCTCATAGACAATATGACTGTGCTATAGACCTGCTGCTTGGCTCTTCTCTGCCCTCCAGTAGACTTTATAACATCTCGCGCCCGGAGCGCGAAAGTATGGAGACATACATCAAGGAGTCACTGAAGGCAGGGATTATTCGACGTTCTACATCACCGCTAGGAGCAGGATTCTTCTTTGTCACCAAGAAGGATGGGTCGCTTCGACCATGTATCGATTTCCGAGGACTAAACCAAATAACAATTAAAAATACATATCCTTTACCCTTGTTGGCATCTGCTTTCGAGTCTGTGCAGGGAGCAACGATCTTCACAAAGCTGGACCTGCGGAACGCTTATCATCTCGTTCGAATCCGGGAAGGGGATGAATGGAAGACGGTGTTCAAGACACCACTGGGGCACTTCGAATACCTGGTGATGCCTTTCGGGCTCACCAATGCTCCTGCCGTTTTCCAGGCTCTGATAAACGATGTGTTACGAGACTTTCTTAACTCATTTGTTTTTGTTTATCTAGACGACATCCTGATCTTCTCGTCATCTGAGGCAGAGCACAAGATCCATGTGCGACAGGTGCTGCAGCGGTTGTTAGAAAACCGGTTGTTTGTAAAAGCTGAGAAATGCGAGTTCCATGCGTCATCAGTGGGTTTCCTGGGCTTCATCTTCGACAGGGGTCAGGTGAAGCCAGATCCGGTCAAGGTACAGGCCGTAGTAGACTGGCCCACACCCACCACACGAAAACAGCTGCAGAGTTTCTTGGGTTTTGCTAATTTTTATAGAAAGTTTATCAGAGACTATAGTCAGACAGCCGCTGCTCTAACATCTCTCACTTCTACTAAGACTCCGTTTCACTGGACTCCTGAGGCCGAACGCGCTCAATAATTTTTTCCCTCTCCCTCACCTCGATCCCATGATTATCCACCAGCTTATTGATATACATACGTCTCTGCTTTCGCTTTTCTAAACCAAAAAAATAGCCCGTGGCTCTCTCTCCCTCCACCGTGTCTCTAGCCCTTGAGCACAGCATGGCCCCCCTGCACTTGCTCTTCTCGACATGTTCCAGCCTGACCCTTAGCTCTAATACTTCGGGATCCACAGGGCTCTCCTCCCCACCCTCCTCAACCAGTCTATTTAATCTAGTCCTCAACTTCCTCTCCTCCCTTTCTATCTCCCACCTCCTCTTCCTGCTATAATTTATTATTGTTTTTCTCAGCCGTGTTTTTGCCCCCTCTCACCAGTCTACAACAGAGTCCAACCATTCCACCTCCAATGCAAAATCCTCCAACATTTTCTCTATCCTCCTACAAAAGCTCTCCTCCTCTAAATAACTGTTATTCATGATCCATAGACCCCCATTCCTCTTCTCCCCTCCAACACTTATCTCCACTCTGAGTGGACAGTGATCGCTTAACCACTGTCCCTCATACTCAACTCCCTCAACCCACCTAAGCAAACTGTCTGACGTCAGGCAGACATCCAGCCTGCTCTGCTTTAAAACACCCTCTACTACCTGCCTTCTTGAAAACTGTCTTTTATCTAAATGAAATGTACGCCAGACCTCGAATAACCCTTTGTCCCTCATGATCTTCATCAACTCTTTCCTTGACACATCATCTTCCAGAATAGCGCTACAACTGGTGGCAGCTTGTTAGAGTAGCTCTGTGACTTTGCTAGCATTTGCTAGCATTTTTTTTGTTCTTTTTGAGTATTTCTTGCTAGTTTATTCTTCTGGAAATATTTTCTAAATGCTTTTCTTCTGATTTGGATGCTGTGCTAATTGAGTTTTTTGCTTGATTTGTCACTTTTTTGCCACTTGTTATGATGCGTAACCATGGCAACAAGAGACTTGTTTACAAGAAAGAGCTGCTAACTGACATTTCTAAGGCTGAAATAATCCTCAAATTAAAACTCTGGATCCCTGATGAGCTCAAAGAAGAAGACATGGATGCAGAGCAGGAGCAAAGTGAAGAGAGAGAAAGAGGGAGTTTAAACCTTCAGTTCCATCAGTCACATTGACAAATGTGAGATAATGAGTGCTAACAAAATGGATGAACTTGAAGCGCTGCTGAAGACCCAGCCAGAGTATCAGGAATGCAGCATCATGTGTTTTACTGAGACACGGCTAAAGGAACATATCCCTGACTCCAGCGTGTCTCTATCTGGCTTTCAAACAATATGAGCAGACAGAGATTTGAAGAGGAGCTGTAAAAGAAGAGGAGTTTGTCAGCTGATCACATCTGCAGTCACCTGTTGGGGAAGCAGCATTAGAGCAAGTGACATGAAGAGGCTGAACAGATGGATAAGGAGGACCGATTCTGTCATGGAGACTGAACTGGAGTCTCTTGGGTTGATTGTCCAAAGGAGGATGAAGAACATGATGGAAAACCCTCATCGTCCTCTTCAGAACACAGTAACGCAACAACAGAGTGTCTTCAGTCAGAAGATTCTTCATAATCCACTGCAGCACAGACCGCTACAGGAGATCCTTCCTGTCCACAGCTAGAACTCTCTATGGCTCCCTGAAAAAGAACTGAGCTACAACAACACTTGAATTTCCCTTTCGGGGATTAATAAAGTATTTTTGATTTTGATTGATTGATTGATCATACCTATAAGTATTATTTCTACTAATGTCTAGCCTAGACATAACCACATTCAGGTCTCCCACTAGGATGGTCTCTGGGGTTATGAATCCCGCCAGGGCCCTGAAGAACTCCCTCCTCTCCACATTTTCATTAGGAGCGTGAGCATTGATCAGACGAAACCTGAAAGGTCCCTCAAAATCCAACACTAATAATGACCCACCCGGACCCCTGTGCACCACTGCTGGTGTCGAGTAGAAATCCTGCTTCACCAAAACCACCACGCCTCGCGAGCCCGCATCACCAAGGGCACAGAACACATCAGCCCGACCCATCTCAACCATTCTCTCAATGTGTGCCGACTCCCAGTGTGCCTCCTGGATGCACATGATGTCCCACCTGGGTAAATGAAACACCCTGTGCATCCTACCAGGGCTCCGCAGCCCCCTCACATTCCATGAAACTAGAGAAAAAGCCATAAGGGGGATCAACAAGAAATCTACTACCAGGGTTCAAACTACTTGGGCCTCTTAGAATGGGTTCGGCCCCGAGCATCCTCCGCCTGCCTCTTGCTAGAGAGCTCCCCCACCTCCATCAGCTCCTCTTCCCCCGAGCTTCCGGGTCTTACCACCTCTTCAGCAGGGGTAACGGCCCCCAAGCCTCGCCTTACTGCCTCCGCCCCTGTTGCACCTTCTTGGTCCCCACACTCAGATGAGAGACTGCGCTCCCATGCACCACGGGATCTGGTCCTGGACAGGGACCCTTTTTGTGACACAGGCAGCTTGGTCGAG
Source organism: Pachypanchax playfairii (assembly GCA_006937955.1). Lineage (NCBI taxonomy): Eukaryota > Metazoa > Chordata > Actinopteri > Cyprinodontiformes > Aplocheilidae > Pachypanchax > Pachypanchax playfairii. The sequence goes on from SSNP01000302.1 coordinate 71,802, forward strand.
GCCCGGGAAATACCTGGCCTGGGAGCCTGCATCTGCCCCTGCATCTCCCCCCCTTCAGAGGCAGAGTGAGGAACCATCCCACCACTCATCCTCCTCTGGGGTTCAGCCACCCCTGCTGCAGCCTTGGGGACAGAGCCTTTGCAAGCCCCTCCCCCCTGGTCAGAGATCTGCACCCTGTCCACTCTCTTCCCAGGCGCCGTGTGGTCTGAAGAAACAGCACTGGGGGCCTCATCCCCTCCTGACAGCAGGATAGGGGCGCTCTCATCTGCCCTTATACTCGGGTCCACCCCCCCCGGAAGCCCAGTATCATCCCCCTGTTCAATCTCTCTCTCCTCCTCTGCCCCTCTGGGGAGTCACGTTTTATAGAAATATGAAAGAACTCAGTGTTTTATGCTTTTCTGACTGTTTTAGACCTGTGGAGTCACGTTTTGGTGAAATATGACAGAACTCAGTGTTTCATGTGTTTTCAGGCTGTTTTACACCTGTGGAGTCACGTTTTAGAGAAATATGACAGAACTCAGTGTTTCATGTGTTTTCAGGCTGTTTTAGACCTGTGGAGTCACGTTTTAGAGAAATATGACAGAACTTAGTGTTTTATGTGTTTTTTTTTTTTTTATCTTTTATTATCAAAACATACAAGTTGTTAAAAAAAATAAAAAATTGTGCAACACAAAATCTTCATCCACAATTCGAATCCAAGAAAAAGATAGTCTTCATCCATCGAAAAAACCAACTCAAGAAGCCGTCCCTGCAAAAAAACAACACAAAAGCACACACTCCGTCCGGAAAAATCAACTCAGGCATCCTCTGTAAGCAAAAAGAACACAGGTTAGACACATAAGTCAACTAAAAAAAAACACACGCCCAGTTAGCCGTAGTCAAAATGTCACCTCCATCTCCCCAGCCTGCCCCACTGTAAAGAGGCTCTGCCTTGGGATGAAGGTGCCTACAAACTTTTTTTCTGCGGCCAACCAGAGATGCCTCAGGTACGTTTTCACCAGACGCTCAAAGATCGGCCAGTGCGAAGCCCTGCGCCTATCATATAAATAGCTGTTACGCACTAGATATATTGTGTAGCGAGCAATAAGCAGTAAAAAATTACCCAATGGGACATTATGCCTAAAGCTGTCACCCTCCTCCCTCTTCCCAGACGTTCCAAATAGGAGCAGCCAGGATCCACCGTCGTCCCCCCCCAGGTGAGGACAGGGAGCCGCCAGCCAAGCCTCCGGGCGAGGAGGTCAACAACCCGCGCCCAGAACGGTCTTATTGTTGGACACAACATGACGAGATGCTTCAGGTCTTCAGGTTCCCTCTCACAGATCGGGCAATCCACCCCGTACTCAGCAGGCCTGATTGCATGGAGAGTCACGCACGGATATAACAAACGATGTTTTAGTTTAAAGTCAAACTGAGCCATCCGAGGAGGAGCATACCAGAGGAACGTCCTCGCCCAGATGGCCCCTACCCGCTGTGCCGGAAACTCTCCACGCCATCTGGCCTCCGCCGCTGGTTCCCTTCCATCCAGGGCCACCAATAACCAGTACAGCACCCGGGTTTTCAGGGTGCTCAGCCGGACCGTTCTACCCTCCAGGTACACATCAAAATCAACCCTCACGCTCCCCTCCTGTTCCCTTCTTGAGGCCAACCCCCCACTGGGGGTATGTCCCCCCAGCAGTAGATCCCCCCACTTGTTCCTCAGGTTCTCCTGGAACGTGGTGAGCCAGACCTGAATGACCCTGTGCCTGAACGTGGCCCTGTGGTCCACAAAGCACCTCCTCACCCTGTCCATATGAAAAGAGCCATCCTGCTGAAACACGTCACCCACCCTTCTAATCCCCACTCTTTCCATAGCTGCGCTCATCATTTTTTCCCGAGGCCCTGGGGGTGAGGTCACCAGATCCGGGTTTAACCGGAGTGGTACGTTCCTCAGCACTTCCCAGGAGCCTGGGACCACTACCGCCAGCCGCCTTAGCTTTCCCCAAGCCCTCCATATCTCCGCCAGAAAGGGCCGGGGCTCTGTGCGCACCGTCACCGGACCCTGACAGCAAAACACCATCACTCCTTCCCCATATGTCTCCTCCAGTTCTCTTATGAAGAAGGAGCGCCAAGCCAACATACACCCCGGGTCCAGTGCCTTTTTTAAAATTTTAATTCGTAAGGCTTCCTTTTTTTT
>SSNP01000302.1:73984-163860 GCA_006937955.1 Pachypanchax playfairii
ACAATGTCGGTTAGCTGTAAACCGCCTTCCTTCAATTTCCTAATCAGCACTCGGTGGGCTATTGCCCCCCGAGTGGCCCCCCACAGGCACCGAGTTACCGCCAGACTGAGCCTATTGGCCAGTTCCGGTGGCAGGTCACACACTGCCAGCCCATGGATCAGCATTGAGAGGCAGAGCCCGCTTATCACAATTGCCCTGCCCCTCAGTGTCAACCGCCGCACCCTAACAGCCAAGTTCATTCTGGCCACCACCTTGCTAATCAGCCCCTCCCACATTTCCCTTGTGCAATCCACCTCATTTCTGCCTACCTGCACCCCTAACACCCTGTAGCTATCCCCCAACTCCCTCATTCCTTCACCATGTGCCCCCAACGTGATCCCCCTCCCCCCACATATCCCCGACTTTTCTACATTCATCTTAGCTCCCGACGCCAGACAATACATGTCCAGGACATGCAGTGCTGGCCCTATACTCTCCACATTTTTTAAAAACAAGTTGGTGTCATCTGCATACTGTATAACCTTGTGCTCTGCGCCATCTGGAGACCGTACCCCCTCCACCCCCTCCTCCCCTGCCAGCATCCACGCCAAAGGCTCTGCTACTAGGGAAAAAAGAAAAGCCGAGAGGGGGCAGCCCTGCCGTATGGAGCGCTCCAGAGGCACAGCTCCAGTCAGTAGACCATTACATCTCACCCTACTACGTGCCGCTCGATAGATCACCCTTAACCTGTGAATAAACCTCTCACCATATCCCATCTTTGCCATAACCGCCCATAAAAACCGATGTTCCACTCTGTCAAAAGCCTTCATAAAATCCACCGTTACATGTATCCCCCCTGTAGTATGTATCTGCTGAACTAAATATTTGACTGTCAAAATTGTGTCGGAAATGTCTCTCCCCTGCACCCCGTATGCCTGCTGAGATGTAATGACTGATTGTAAGGTTGGTCGTAGTCTGTTAGCTAGCACTTTTGCGTAAATTTTATAATCCGTATTTAAAGCTATAGTGCGTAACTTTTACATGTCCGTGGATGTCCGTTTCAGCCAAGCCACTATTAGAGGAGATGACACAATGCAGATTAAGCCGATCGGCTCCTCAAACATCTCACGGTATTTTTCAATATATATCATTTTTACTTTGCGTGTCAACCGGCGACATTCCCGCGCTGTCGCACAGGAAATTACGTCTTTTACGTCACAACAAGAAAAATAATAAGAAAAAGAACGCAGTGTCTCGTAGCAGCAGGCAGAACGGGAAAGCGACATGGCGGAGAATCCAAATAAACGACCGAGAGACACTTATCGGGAAGTGGATCCTACCACGAAAAAAAAAAAAATTCCTGGACGTTCAGCAGAGGGACTATTGGCTAAGAAGGAAAGTGACCGAAGGAGAAGGCAAACGCAAATTTGTATCGGCGTGGCTTTTCCTCGGTGGAGAGCCCTTAAAGTAGAGATCGGGCTGAGAGCAGACACAGATGTTGCCTTGCTGCTGTTGGATCAGTAAGTGACTTGGTTTATAATTATATTATGAGTTATATGTTGCCGTTACATGAACTGGACATAGTATTTTATTATTTTATTTATAAAGACGGTATATGGAGCAGTACACGGCGTGAAGCGAGTGTGTACCGTGGCAAGCAGAATATGGTGTGTCGCGAGTGTTACTCTGTAGAGATGGTGTGTAGTTGAGCTGTAGATAACATGTTATGTTCAGGGGTGCACATAAGTGGTCCGCAGGTCCGCACACACTGTCAAAATATAAAATGCGCACCAGATGAAAACCATAGCGCCGAAGTTCCAGCTGATCAGCTGATTCTGTCTCTATCTTTCAGTCAGTCAGATCAGTGCAGCTGACTGCAGGATTCTGCATCGTGTCAAAACTGAAAAAATTCACTGAATAAGACAAATAGATCATTGTGGCCCCAACAGCTGACTAATACATTTCAACACCAGACTGTTAAATGTAGATTAAAGTGAACAATAAAACCTGTAAACAATCCAACCTGAACTCTGAAGGTTTTTTTTTTTTTACCAGTATTTTTATATTTTACTGGTTTCTCTTGATTTTTTCAACAATGAAATGATATTTATTGAAACAAATATAGAGCCAGGTAAAGTAAACAGACTGAATTTGAAGCTTGATTAAACCAAAAACAAAGCAGAGGAGCTCGGAAGAGACACAGAGAGACACATTTAAAAATGTGAGGACCAAGCAACAATCCTAGGTTCTCTTCTGAGAACCAGGCCAAAAATATTATGTGCACCCCTGGTTATGTTGTAGGTTATCACTTGCTGAGTATCGGCTGCATGTCATGCATCAATCTGCTGCGTGTGGACACTAAATTACAACTTACATCATTTTCATTACAGTTACGAAAAATACGCTAAGGGGCTATTGTCATCAACCCCCATAAAGATTGACGTAAACATCCGACCACCTCATCCCCCATCACATTCCAGCAATGGCACTGAATCTCAAAGGTACAGTAGTTTGTGTCTGTGTGTCCTAAGACCAACATGCAGCTTGAATTAGTAGCTGCATAGCTCTTGTTTTGTAAATGTCCACACGTGACATTTCATTATGGTCTTCAGCAGACCAAGTGGGTTTGCTTTCTAATTACATTAGATCCACAATTGTATTTGCACTTTTAGGTATGATATCTTCCACATGCCCGGGGTTGGTGCTCTTCCTGATCAGGAGGATGTGATAGATGTCTTGCAGGAAAGGTAAATCAATCCATAATATCAGATGAAATGAGGCATTATTTATTATGGCATATTCTTTGAAAATAATCCCTGAGTTACTCATACATTGATATCACCTTTTATATGCAGCATGCACTCCCTGAGTATGGAGGACACTCATATTGTTGATGAGGATGAAGCCAACAACCTCAGGAACAGTGTGTAAGTGCTGCTGATAATGTACAGTTACCTTTGAATGCTGTATTTGTTGTATTTATAGTGTGACTTAGGCACACGCACATCAAATTTGGCCATCATTGTCAATGAAGAATTTATGGCAGCACTGTTGTTTTGTTGACTGTACATGTGAACCAGAATATTTTTCAATATTTTTTTCTTTTCCCAATTATCTTCAATTTATATGGAATACTTACAAAAATGTGTTTTCTTTTTAGTATTGAGTGGGAGAAGGAGGGAGAAGGAGGCACCTCTGATACAGAGCTGTCAAACTCAGAAGATGATGGAAGCTCTGATGAAGACTATGTTCCCCCTCTCTGTTTGCGGTATGTTAGGTCTGCAGTGTGGCCTCGATGGCTCTAAAATAGTCAGAATATTTAATTGAACAGTAGTTATTAAAGAGTGTATGGTTTTTATATTTCTTTGTAAACTGTGTGTATGACTCATCTAATTCCATCTAATGATCTAATAATTCATCTAATGAGTGAGCTTGTACTGAGATCTAGTTACTAATACCTGTAAACCAGCTGCATTTAGGATGAATCACAATCCCCACATTTTTGAAGTTCTGGTAAAGGAGATGTACTTGTCCAGAAAGTACTGTGTATGTGGACACTTGGAACAGGTGAATTTTAGAAAAATACGGCTGCGACATGTTATGATATAATGCCTTTTTTTTTGGGTCTGTTTTTCACAGGACGACATCTGACCTTGAGACCTTCCACAATCATATTCTAATGTATGCAGGCAAACGCTTTGCCTTCTCTCCACCTGTGTATGAAGCCAGAACTTTGCTTGCTGCATTAGACTACAACCACCACAACAGCAGACTGCCAATGTTGACCAAAGAAGGCAACAGAGTGTATGTCATACCATATTATTCTGTTTTTTCTATGCAAATACAACTTTTATTATAATACAATATATATTGATATGTGAGGTTTTGGTTTGCGCCTGTTTTCCCCCCAGATACCAGAAAATTTACAATAAGAAGTCAAGAAGATACAGCCTTTACACAGTCAAGAGCCACAAATCCTACAGCTACATCCCTGACCTACAAAGGGCAATCACACGCAGACGTTTGATGTCAGGGAAGGGAGTGCCAAGAAGGAGGACCAGCAGGGAGGAAGATCCTAGAAGATTTGGCCTCCTCCCACCTGTGGAGCCACCAACAACAGAGGAGCTGCTTCAGAGACAGGTCTCCAGAGGAGAGGTACATTTAAAAAAAAAAAAGCATTACTGTGTTTCAGAATGTGTCAATTATATCCATAACTGCTGCTAATTGCTGCCATGTCTTTTCTAGATTCTCCTCTGATGAAAGGATTACGGTTCAATTTCTGCAGACCACTCCATCACTTCACATCCAGCTATAAGCTTCATGTAAATATTTGACAGATTGTAAAATAAAAAGCTAATAAACACTAGACGACATACTTTGTGTTGACATTAATTTATATATTTTCAGATATTGCACTTGTCAAATTGTAAAGTGAGACAGATGTAAACAAAGTAATTGTGAATACAGCTATAAACAGCTAACAAGAAGTAAACAAAGTAAGGCTAAAATTATATANTACATGTGAACCAGAATATTTTTCAATATTTTTTTCTTTTCCCAATTATCTTCAATTTATATGGAATACTTACAAAAATGTGTTTTCTTTTTAGTATTGAGTGGGAGAAGGAGGGAGAAGGAGGCACCTCTGATACAGAGCTGTCAAACTCAGAAGAAGATGGAAGCTCTGATGAAGACTATGTTCCCCCTCTCTGTTTGCGGTATGTTAGGTCTGCAGTGTGGCCTCGATGGCTCTAAAATAGTCAGAATATTTAATTGAACAGTAGTTATTAAAGAGTGTATGGTTTTTATATTTCTTTGTAAACTGTGTGTATGACTCATCTAATTCCATCTAATGATCTAATAATTCATCTAATGAGTGAGCTTGTACTGAGATCTAGTTACTAATACCTGTAAACCAGCTGCATTTAGGATGAATCACAATCCCCAAATTTTTGAAGTTCAGGTAAAGGAGATGTACTTGTCCAGAAAGTACTGTGTATGTGCACACTTGGAACAGGTGAATTTTAGAAAAATACGGCTGCAACATGTTATGATATAATGCCTTTTTTTTTGGGTCTGTTTTTCACAGGACGACATCTGACCTTGAGACCTTCCACAATCATATTCTAATGTATGCAGGCAAACGCTTTGCCTTCTCTCCACCTGTGTATGAAGCCAGAACTTTGCTTGCTGCATTAGACTACAACCACCACAACAGCAGACTGCCAATGTTGACCAAAGAAGGCAACAGAGTGTATGTCATACCATATTATTCTGTTTTTTCTATGCAAATACTACTTTTATTATAATACAATATATATTGATATGTGAGGTTTTGGTTTGCGCCTGTTTTCCCCCCAGATACCAGAAAATTTACAATAAGAAGTCAAGAAGATACAGCCTTTACACAGTCAAGAGCCACAAATCCTACAGCTACATCCCTGACCTACAAAGGGCAATCACACGCAGACGTTTGATGTCAGGGAAGGGAGTGCCAAGAAGGAGGACCAGCAGGGAGGAGGATCCTAGAAGATTTGGCCTCCTCCCACCTGTGGAGCCACCAACAACAGAGGAGCTGCTTCAGAGACAGGTCTCCAGAGGAGAGGTACATTTAAAAAAAAAACAGCATTACTGTGTTTCAGAATGTGTCAATTATATCCATAACTGCTGCTAATTGCTGCCATGTCTTTTCTAGATTCTCCTCTGATGAAAGGATTACGGTTCAATTTCTGCAGACCACTCCATCACTTCACATCCAGCTATAAGCTTCATGTAAATATTTGACAGATTGTAAAATAAAAAGCTAATAAACACTAGACGACATACTTTGTGTTGACATTAATTTATATATTTTTAGATATTGCACTTGTCAAATTGTAAAGTGAGACAGATGTAAACAAAGTAATTGTGAATACAGCTATAAACAGCTAACAAGAAGTAAACAAAGTAAGGCTAAAATTATATATATACAGAAGGTGCAGACAATAATAAAACAAAATTGGCTGTAGCCCAGCGATGAAGCCTGTGAAGCCTGTGAAGCTGCCAGTGGGGTCTGGAAAATTGTCCCGTATACGCCACACACAGGAGCTTGGGATGACAACGAGTTGACCAGCCCGTAGTCTTCCATGCTGCCACAAAACAAATTGTCTGTAAGCTGCATGCCTGAATTCTCTGTTGTCCTGCCCAGGGTCTTGCAGGTCATCCAGTCCAAGATATTCATGCCTGAGCCCCCTTGCCAGTCGCAGAATGCCAGGTTCCAAGTAGAAGAGTTCCAGATGTGCAGTCATACTAATGCAGTGCTCTGGGCATTGCTGGCAGCACTTCTTCTCCACTTCTGTTGGCATTTCCTGACATTTCTAACATGTACACCACCATGGTTGTGCACTGGTTCTAGCAGCAGGAGACTCAGGTGAATTTCTGGAGGAGATGATGTCAAACAAGACACTTGGGAAGCGTGTGGCTAGCCTCTCAATGAGGTTGTTTTCCCCTGCAGATGTTTCACATCAACCCCAGAGTGACCCCAGATCTTAAATGGGAACAGATGCTGTTAACAATAGACTGTATATTCTTTTAAAAAATGTCATCTTTAATTTAGTCAGAAAAAGTAAAAGTTTCATTTTGGGATTCATCTCCTTTCCTGGAGGGTTATGTGTTTGGTGATTGCATTATGATTATTATTTTGTGATTATGATCATATTATGTTAATAACTCCCTTTAATTTTTGGTTACTATAAAAGGGTTTTATAGTTAAAAAAAGGGGGGAATTATTGAAGAAATTCATGTTACTTCATGACACAGTTACAAATGATTATGACTTAAGACATCTTGTTTTTAGCTTCTTCATCAACAACTACTCAGTTTAGATTCTCATCATCTCATCAGGACATTTTAAACACAGAGTTCTGATGACATCCGGGGTGCTGACCTCTCTGTATCAGCATCACTATAAGCCCAACAAGCATCACGCTTTAGAGCAGGGGGTGTCAAGCTCCAGGCCTCGAGGGCCACTATCCTGCATGTTTTAGATGTTTCCCTATTTCTACACACTTGATTCAAATCCTCTGCATTTCAGTATTATACATGCATGTATAATACTTTGATCTTATGTTAAACCATGTACTGTATTGTAAAATACTATTTTATAAAACCTATGTGCAGTTATTTCTAATCAATGAGCAATACTCTATAATATAACAATAGAAAACTTACATCTTGTGGAACATCACCTCTAAGTTTATATTGTATATATTTTCTGTATATATTTTGAAAATATTTTTTATATGTTTATCTTTTATATATCTTTTTCAAACTGCTTTTTTTCACTAATACTTGGAACAGCTCTAATTTAATTTTACTGCATATAATAATAATAAAAACATTCAGTAAAATAACTGATTAATAATTTATGCTTCTCTATTATATTTGTTGTGTTTTATTAAATACTACTTAAGACCACTACTAATCTTAAATTGCACTGAATCACTTGTTTATAGCAAAAAAGCATGACAGAATCCCTTTAGTCTGCTATGATTACACTGTAATGTAGTGGAGTGTAGTGTAGTGGAGCCTGTACCGGACTCAAAATGGCCGCCGACGGCTGCAGCGCTGGACGGGGGCGTCCATAGACATATATATAAATATATAATCTCTACTAATCTCTGCTAATCTACTAATCAGTAGTATTAATCATCGGAACTATTGGTTCATTCACTCCGCTTAAACTGGATGTAGTTTAGTATCAGTCACACTAAACTATGAAACATATTCATAACACACAAAACTAAGATGATGACATACAAAATGTTCCATGTTTTTTCTTTAAGTTATCATATTAGGTATAACTAACCTCAGAAATACAATGCTCATCCCTTATGTTCATGACATTTAAGATTGATTTGAGCTTCCAAAACTCACATACTTTCTGACACCACCACCTGGTGGCTGAAATACAAATACCACGCAAGAATTGTACATAATGGGATATTTGGGGAATATTAAATTGAAATCGTTTTGTTTTGTGTTCTGTATATTGCAATAAAAAGTGTAAGAAATATCAGCTGTATAAACTACTAAGTTTTTCTTCTGTATTATAACACTTTGTATACCTTAATGTTCTCGGAACTCTTTTTCCTTTGCTGAACAGGATGCGGATCTACGTGGGTGTTACACACCGAATGCTAACCTGTGTCTGCTAGCTTCGCCGGTTCTAGCTGTCATTCAGTGGCTTTCTGCTGTAACTGTTAACCGCTAAATAACTGAACGACAATAACTTTGTCTATATGCCATTGTTTGGTAAAAATCCAACCAGCTGAAATCCTAAAAATGAGAGAAAGGTGAGTAGCTGTCTGCCAGTTCAGTCCTTTATTAAATAAAGCGAGCTTGCTAACTTAAAAGCGTAATTCTACCGTGCTAGCAGTAAATGAGCTAACTGGTTTGCAGGTGACGTCCTTTTTCTCTTGGACTAAATATGAGCTGTTAGCTGTGTCGATCAGACATATCTGATTGACCAAAATAATACTTAATGATGACTTCCGTTAACGTTTTACTGTGTGTCCAGCTACCAATCAGTTTTATAACTGCACAGATGTGAGCTTTATTTCCTAGACAGGCAGCACTTTTTACATTGTTCCTTCTGGGTGGGGTGGAGGCATTTTTATTTCATGCGCTGTTTTCATTGTGCACTACTCTTAGGTGAACTTGTGACAGTTTTGAGAACCTTAAACATTTCGTTATTTTTAATCGATCATCCAAAATGCTTGATCACAGATCAGGATGACTGATCCAGTTGAACTGGATCGTGAGGTGCAGCCAAATACATATGAATTTGGAATATTTCGATTTACCTTGATGAAGTAGAATTATAATGTTTTAATTAAAATGTGTACTTTATGAGGATTCACTGAAAACTTGACACGTTTTGCAATGGTGGCAAAATATAAAAGACTGAAGTGTTCAAAATAGAAAAAACATTAAGAAACATGAAATGAGATTCAATAAATATATAATGTGACAATGAAATTGCAAAAAATGGAATTCATTTACAAACAAATGTCCATTATTTTGAAATATTTTTAATTTAAAGGTGGGATATGGCACATGGAAACCAAAACAACAGCATAAAGCCTTAAGCCATCTGGGTGCCAGGCTCGTAAAACCCCGCATGCGTGCTCTGATGCTGAGGTCAACGAATATTCCTCATCAAACCCGCTCTGATTCCCGATCTGAGCAGGACATCAAAATATCATGAGTTCAGCTCACTAAATGCGTTATAGATGCAAAGGCATACTTTGTCTGCAGGAAAGAGCATGGCATTTGGAAAAGTTAAGGTTTTTAGCAGTGCAGATCCAAACGAGTTGGCTCCTTCATCTTGGATAACTGGCGTTTTCCTTTAATAAATCTGTGTTCTGATGAACGTGTTATGCAGAGTGTTCTCTTCAGCAACAATATAATAACAATATTGTTTGTATGTACTTAATAGTCAGTTATTAATAATTTTAGGCTGAAATATAGTCCAAAATGGTTGATATTATTTATTTGAAGAGTTCCAGTCAGGATTTAGAGCTCATCATAGCACTGAAACAGCACTGGTGAAAGTTTCTAATGATATTCTCATGGCCTCAGACAGTGGACTTGTGTCTGTACTTGTCCTGTTAGATGTCAGTGCTGCATTTGATACTATAGACAGGGGTGCACATAATATTTTTGGCCTGGTTCTCAGAAGAGAACCTAGGGTTGTTGCTTGGTCCTCACATTTTTAAATGTGTCTCGCTGTGTCTCTTCCGAGCTCCTCTGCTTTGTTTTTAGTTTCATCAAGCTTCAAATTCAGTCTGTTTACTTTACCTGGCTCTATATTTGTTTCAATAAAAATCCTTTAATTGTTGAAAAAATCAAGAGAAACCAGTTAAATATGAAAAGACTGGTAAAAAAAAAACCTTCAGAGTTCTGGTTGGATTGTTTACAGGTTTGATTGTTCACTTTAATCTACATTTAACAGTCTGGTGTTGAAATGTATTAGTCAGCTGTTGGGGCTTCTGTCATTTACTGTAACTGTTTTTTGTTTTGAAATGATGAGGATGTTTGTAATGTGATGCAGTCAGATAAAAAGATACAGTGGACAGTTATGGGGCATTGACTGCATATTCCATAGTGCTTTGCGCGCATTCAAAATGGCGCGGATCACAGACAAATACGCTGATACTGTTGATTAAAACAGGTGGTTTTCTGTATTTTATAGCACAAAAAGGTAGTTATACACGTCTGTGCCACGATGGTCTATTTGTCTTATTCAGTGAATTTTTTCAGTTTTGACGCGATGCAGAATCCTGCAGTCAGCTGCACTGATCTGACTGACTGAGAATCCGTCACACTGGCAAACTGATACACAGAGACAGAGAGAGACGCAGCATCAGCTGATCAGCTGGAACTTCGGCGCTCTGGCTGAGAAACATATCAGTCAAACAGAAGAAGTCAACGGGATCCTTCATTTATTTGACAATGAACCCCGCCTCTGATTAACCTAAAAATTCACGCAGCTCAGCCAAACCAATGTTAAGTACGCAAAGGCGTGTTGCAACTTTTCATCTGGTGCGCATTTTATATTTTGACAGTGTGTGCGGACCTGCGGACCACTTATGTGCACCCCTGACTATAGATCATAAGATCCTATTGAAGAGGCTTGAATATGATATTGGGATTCAGGGGACTGCATTAAACTGGTTTGAATCATATTTAACTGAAAGATTCCAGTTTGTTCATGAATATAATGAATCTTCTTCATATACCAGAGTCAGTCATGGAGTTCCTCAGGGTTCAGTGCTTGGACCGATCCTCTTTACTATATATATGTTACCGCTTGGTAAAATTATTAGACAACATGGTATAAAATTCCATTTTTATGCTGATGATGCTCAGTTATATTTATCAATGAAGCCTGATGAGACCAACCAGCTGCAGAGATTACAAGCTTATCTTAATGATGTAAAATATTGGATGACGTTTAATTTTTTGCTTTTGAATTCGGACAAGACAGAGGTTGTGACTTTTGGTCCCAAGAACCTTAGGAATAAGTTGTGTAGTTATTGATTGGCATTGATTTGGCCTCCAACAAGAAGGTAAAGAACCTGGGTGTTATCTTTGACCAGGACATGTCCTTTAGTTCTCATATAAAGCATGTTACCAGGACAGCCTACTTTCACCTGCATAATGTTGCTGAAATTATGAGCATTTTGAATCAAAGAGATGCAGAAACATTAGTTCATGCATTTGTTACTTCTAGACTTGATTACTGTAATTCTTTATTATCAGGATTTTCTAATAGTGCTGTTAAAGGCCTCCTGCTGATCCAAAATACTGCTGCCAGAGTTCTGATGAGAGTTAGGAGAGACCATATTTCTCCTGTTTTAGCATCACTTCGTTGGCTCCCTGTAAAATCTAGAATAAAGTGTAAGGTTTTACTTTTGATGTATAAGGCCTTGAATGACCAAGCTCCAGCTTATATTAAAGATCTTATTGTTCCATATGCTCCTAACAGAGCACTTCGCTCTCAGACTGCAGGTCTGCTTGTAGTTCCTAGACTTTCTAAAAGTAGAATGGGTGGAAGAGCTTTTAGTTATCAGGCTCCTCTCCTGTGGAACCAGCTTCCACTTTTTATCCGTGAGGCAGACACCTTCTGTATCTTTAAGAATAGACTTAAAACTTTCCTTTTTACACAATCCTATAGTCAGGGTTAGCTTGGGTTCTCCTGAGCTTTTCCTTTAGTTATGCTGCTATGGGGAGCCACAGTCACGCCCTTCTACTTCCGGTCCGTGGGTCACTTGGACAAAAAAATAATGAATGGAAGTCAATAGAGCGATAAAAGTTATTTTCTGATCTAGTTTGAAATGCACCATGGATTGAACATATGATGTCCGTGAGTTGTAAAGAAAAGTTTTGATGCCGAGAAAGGAATAATTGTTCGACACGCTGCAAAACTTATTTTAGATTTTGTGTAAAGACATGTAGTAGACTACAACCACTTGTCTCGTCAAATTGACGTCACCATACTGCTCAGAAGGAGAAGAAGAATCAGAATAGGAACAATGGCGGTGAGTTTAGCGAGCTTTACCTCCTTCTATCAGGACGAAGGAAGGAGCATTAAACGACTACTTTTGTGGTGATATCCAGGTACAAAACACACCGGCATTGTCGCGTAAAAAACGAGGGAAAAAGCAGCTGGGAGACTCTGTAGATTCTGCCGTTACAGCATATGTGCGACTTTCCAGTTGTCGTCATTTTAATTACGAAACTTTAAAAATAAAAAAATCCAAATCCACTTGATAGACCCGGTCAAAACATACATAATTATTTATCATTTAAATTGCGGTACAGCATATGTGTGATTCAGGGCGTAAGACAAAGTGGACCAGAAAATAACTTTTATCACTTCATTGACTTCCATTCATTATTTTTTCGTTCAGGGGACCCATGGGCCGACCGGAAGGGGAGGAGACTGTGGCTCCCTATAAGTTTAGACTGCCAGAGAACATACTGACCACATTTCTTCACTCTGCTGTCTTTCTTTACTCTGGCTGCCTCTGAAGAGGGTGTATCTCACATAAACAAGGGATGAAATATTCCCACTTGCATTCACGTATATACACTCTCACATAAACAAGGGATGAAATATTCCCACTAGAGCCATCAAATTGTTATTGCTTTTGATTGTTACTGCTGCCATTAACTGTTTCTCTGTTTATCTTTCTATAGACATGACAACTGGCCAAAATCTATCTGTGTTTGTCCGTGTCTCTTCCTCTCCAAGCATTTGAAATATAACACTGTGCTGTGTGGTGTAATATCAATTAAGAATTTAACTGTGTAACAGTCAATAATAACACATTTTTTCCCCAAAAATGTTTCCTGAATTTCATTGGCATTTTTTTTTTTTTGTTGCAAATGCTCCATTTCTGGCCATATGATAAGTGGCTTTATCTTAAACATGACATCAGTGACTATCTTAGAAGCAGTGGCGTATGACAAGAAGGTTGTGGAAACATTAAGCCTAATACATCAGTGTCAGCAGCAGCATCATCCTTCAGTCTTTTCTGGGTTCTTCTTAAACAATATGGGATTGTGATGGAAAATTTATTACATGGTGACTGATAATTAAACAGTCTTTATTCTTTAGAAGAGAGATGTCACACAACCGCTCGCAAGCAATTCAGTGAGCAGTGAGCAATTCAGTGAGTCTGCCTGAGAGACAACTGTCACAACATTAACAAACAAACAAAAGTAGTTTCTCCTTGCCCAAATGGGTTTTAATTACCCAGGATGGTTTTATTGATAGTAGAGTTGTTATTCCTGGCCAGAATGGTGTTATTGCTCAGCCCAAAGCTTAAAGTTACCCCCTGATGAGACAAAAAGAAACATCTCATGGGAAAAGAGACCTATATATCCCACAGTTACCTTAGACTTACTAACATGTAAAATAAATAAGGAATATAACAGTAGTTCCACATGATATGAGAAAAATCTAGTAAGCAAGTACATTTTCTTCCACAGTGATGTTTCTGTTTCTTCAGGTGAGCTGGTGAGCTTTGCTGACCTGTCATTCCAACAGATGGAACCCAATCTGGTTAGACCTAAAAAGAGAAATGCAGCACATTTAATTTTAGCTCTACATGTTAAGAGTAATGTTTCTACTGTAGCAGGCTATTAAATGTGATTATAATAGCATTATTGTAAATATTAAGTCAATAGCTTGATATGAATTATATTATCATCACATTGGAAAATCATTTAAGAGCCGCTGCTAACAATTCACTTACCTGACAAGAAATGGGCCGAAAAAGTCAGATGTTGTCTCGTATGTTGTTCAGATTTTTGCCTCGTAGATCCTGGTTTAGCTTCGCTAACCACAAGCGCCTCCTTTCCTCTGATAACTTTTGGCAGTCAGCTGCAAATATTTTTAGGGTCTGACTGATTGGTATGGCCAAAAACATGGCAATAATTCACCATTTCCTTTCGTTCAATGTTTGGAATCTGCTTGAGTTCGTGCGCTTTGTTTACCTCTGAGTTTCTCCAATTTCGCAACTTCCAGTTTGATGATGTGGCGATTGTCGTGAAACCCACCTACAGAAGAAACACGCATAAGGAGTGTTGTTTCTTGTTTTCCAATTTCCATCTGAGAGCAATTTAGGTAAAATCAGTAAAAAAGTAATTTTCCATTTTTTGTTTTTCTTGTTTAGAGTTTTCCATGTTTTTGTAAACCAATTTGTAACAGATAACAAAATATAAGCGGTTTTCCGTTCCGTGATTTAATTTTGAAATGAAAATCCAATGGCCTCAACGTACACAGACCAACTAGCTTTGATGAACTCGTGACCAGTTCCATGAACCTTTGATCTTCTATTGACATTCCAGGCTGTTCCTCTGTGCTGCATTCTGGAAAGTCGATCTTGAATTGTTTCTGCCAGAGTTCATCCAAATTCACCACAGAAACTCTATTCACCGTTAACTCTGGCTGCTGACAGCCTTCCTTATTCTCACTTTTTTCTCTCAGTGGTCCACTTACAGTCCAGCCAAGCATGGTTCTGACTGCTTAAGGTCAATTTCCATTGCTGTATACAGGGCTCCAGACTAACATTTTTTCCAAAGGGCATTGTAGCCCCTAACTGAAATTTCTAGGGACGTTTTCCAAAATTTAGGGGCACACCCAGAGGCATCCACATGGCCAACCTGAAAAAAATCTGCTGTCAGTTAGTGGCGCCCCTAGATATACTAAATTGACCAAATGCATACCTGTCAAGACACAGTTTGTGCCGTATACTACTGCAGTGTTTTACAAGGGTATAATGTAAGGGTGAATGTTGATGGCATCCCAGGCTACCACCACCCAATTATTGCAAAAAGCCAAGAGTGAGTTTGGTTGGATGCCTGTTGAAGTAAGAGAGTAAAGTAGTAAAACAAAAGCTACACATGCATCCACACACAGCTTTTTCTGTTTCTTTCCTCTATGAAATAAATATTTTTGTTCTCCTGTAATAACCTACTCAAATCATAAACGGAAATTCAATCTACTACTAAACTGGTAAATATGCGGCCTACACATTTACCAGTTTAGTAGTAGATTAAATAAAATAGGTCCCACCATTGTCCACCTAAACATGAGACTGATGCTACAATGTGGTTATTACATGATAAAAAAGACCCTAAAATAAACTTTAAGCCCAAAATATGAGCTGTAGTAAGATCAAGGGAAGATGGTTTTGTGTAGGCTATTGTGTCTTGTGTGGTAGTACAACATGCAATGGTGTATTTTTGACCCATTTTAATAATAAAACTTCATTAGATTGAAAATAGCTCTACACCAGGGGTCTCAAACTCCAGGCCTCGAGGGCCACTATCCTGTATGTTTTAGATGTTTCCCTGTTTCTACACACCTGATTCAAATCCTCTGCATTTCATCAACTTCTCCACAAGCTTGTTAATGATCCATTTATCTGAATAATAAGTTATTGATCTGGAAAAGCCAAATCTGTGAATATTTTTCTAACTTTACTGCTCCATCTTTCGTCTTTCCCGGGCCATATTTTGTTTAAACTCGGAAGTCCCTGGTTCCTCTAAGAATTTGGTTTCCCCAGCGTGTTGAGAACCACAGTGACAGCAATACAAGCAAGACATTGAGCCATTTCGTGAGTCATACCTCAGTGACTTGAACTCCGACATCCACTCATGTCGGAATTTTTTCACTTTGCTGGAGCCAGGCATATCGGATTCTTCCGATTTTGTGTCTGTGACTCTAATATTGACTACAGATGAAGTTTGATCATGAGCTGGCCTGAAAAAACAATTTATTGTCCTCTTCGCCATGATAGCGGAGCTGTCCCTCACAGCCAGTGACTGTATATAGAGCTCTCGGTAGTAAAATTGCAGCACTCCTCCGCATTCAAAGCGAGATTGTCACACAAAGGCGGCCTTGCTTCGGCCAATCGTATCCTGCAGAAATCAGGCGCCTGGTTTCTACAGGATCATGTCAGCAGCAGGTTTTCTTTTCTTCATATCCGCAGCATGTTCTCAGTCCCAAATGTGTCTGATGACCTAATTCACGCGAACATATATTGTAATATTATATTATATTATATTTCAAGTCATGTTTACATTACAGAAGCGTTTTAGAAAATTGCCATTCGCTCTGGTGAGAGTGATGTTTACATTTACTGGCACTCAGACAAAGATGGTCGCAAAACTCGACCAATCACCCGCAGTCTAGAGCCCTGTGTATCTTATTTCTAATAGTTCCAAAGCTCTAGGAACATTGGTTCTAATCAGCAACTCTATATTAGCATCTAACTCTGCAACTTGTTTCAGATGAGGCCATCTCACTAGATCTGTTTGTTGAGGAACATTTCCTCTGTGAACAGGCATGTGCTCTTGTGTGTAAGTTTTAGTTAATGGACAAAACTTATCATCTCCAAGTCCAGCCATTTCCAAACCTGTTACTACATAGCTGCTCACAACCTTTTCCTGACCCATGGTTCGTAGAAGTATATGGCTTTCCTTTCCGTAAGTCCAAGCGTATGCATTAATTTTTCCGTACAGAATACAGCTGTACTGTCTTGATCTAAAAATGCATAAGTACAAACAATTTTGCTGCCTTTATCTACTTTAACTTGAAGAGGAACAATAGGGAGTTTACAGTCTTGATCACTAGCCCCAGTGAGACCACCTGACACAAATTTGCTGTCGAATACAACCTTTGATTTACTCTCTGACAGATGATGGTCACTAGCATTTCGCTTTGGAAAAATATGCAATATGGTTGGATGCTTAAGTCAACATTCTTCACAGGTCATCTGTTTTTTGCTGATGTGATACTAGCCTATTCATATGGATACATTCATGATTTGATCAGTAATGACTTACCAACTGTAGAAATACAGATTTATTCTGACTGGACAGATGAGTAAACAGTCTGATCTGGGCCAAGAACAGTAGCTACGTTTAGATGCGCCAAATTTCCCCAATCTGATTAAAATCTTGGTCGATCGGAATTCCCAAATCCCTGTTTACATGGACACTAACTGAAATGATCTGATCATGCCATGAGTACACATGCACCAAGCACTCGATCAGGTTAAATGAGTTGAGCATGCGCACAGCGAGTTGTCTTTCCGGGGGAAGAACAAAAAGTAAACAAACTCCGTCCTTTCTGCACGTCTTTCCCGCCCCATCGTGTGCTCGATCTGACTCACGTTATCCCCAATATGGACCCTCTGCGGGTGATTACCTTTATGTTTGGGTTTTTACTGGTCGCATTAACCAAGCTAGAGGCTGAATACATATTGCTACTGCTCCTCCGCCACAGGAGAGGAGAGCAGGATGACAGGATGACTGCACCAGCAGACCACTTCTGTTTACTTCCCGCTATGTTTTCTACTTGGGTCTGCGAAAGCGGAAAGACGTCACGCTGAAGTTGTATGCATGCGCAGTGGGCTTTTTTCACCCTTTCTTTCCGAATGGGTGTATACATGCACGTCTATCCGAATGAAGATCGGACAAAACCACCCCTCTCGATCGGAAGTAAATTTCTTTCGGATCAGGCTGCATCGGATCAAAACATTCTGATTGACATGTTTACATGACGTCTTTTTTATCCGATTGGGCGTTTATTCCGATTAAATGTGCCCATGTAAACGTAGCTACTGTTAGTTAAAACAGCCCCAGTATAAAAAAACGTCAGTGTTTCATGCAAATGGTGAATTTTAAACCATTCATTAGTGAAACTTTAAAATAAAAGATAAATTTGCTAAGAAAAAACACCTTGCAAATCTTCTTCACTTTGAATGTTTACACAGTGAAAGTAACATTACATGTGACAGTTCGCATTTACAGAAAGCTGGCAAGTCTGCTGACACGCATACATTTTACCTCTTTAAGCGCTACCTGCAGGGAGGCAGAAGGCAGGGAACTCACATGTCTGTATCTTTGCGTAGTTTAGAGCGGCGAGTCGTACCAGCGATGCTCCAACTTTACCTTGCCTTTAGGCTGAATACTAAAGAGGAGTAATTATGTCCTTATGCCCCACCTCATTGCTGCTTGCCACTGTGTTCACGTAAAACAACAGAGACGCTAATGCTCCTTCTTCCAGGAGCAGCGAACAAATGAATAAGTAAATCTCTGCATTTTGCAGCCGTGGCGCAGCGCCACGGTAAAGTCAACGTAGGGGAAATACTGGAAAATTATCACAGTGTTCAAAGGTGGCAGACAACAAAAATGCAGCAACCTGCATACCCACTCTCCCACTAAATGTCATCTGAGCAGGTGCTGAAGATTAAGTTAAATCCCTACCCATGATCACATGACTGTCAAACAAAATCTCTGTGTTTAAAAACATAATCAAAAACATTAAGTCTGATATTTATACACAGCAATGAACCATTACATGTATATGTTTCCTACAACCAAAACTATCAAAAGAAAGAGTAGACGCTCTACTTCCATCAGGGAAAAACAGCTTGTTTTCTAGCTTTTTTCTTTCTTTCACAATCTGCTGTAGAACATACTGTAGGTGGTCTCACCAAAAACAACTGTGTCTGACTAAAAGATGAAGATAATGGGTTTTTTGTGAAAAGAGACACGTCAGGCAAAAATGTGTTTGATGGTGTTTTAGTGACACCCCCCAGTTGATCCAGATGGGAACCACCCATCTGCTGAATCTGGGTCAGGTTCGCTAAAATCACGTGTCTCAGACCCATCTGCTGAAATGGATGTCTTTGGCTGAGATGAAATATGTGTAGTGAGCTCGGCGGCCCGGGTTAATTGTTGTCATTTCCCTCTATCCAAAGTTTTACGACCGTGACACAGACTTCGTTGAAGTGTGAGCTGCATAAGTGTTTCTGCTTTGCGCCTTGTGTTGCGCATTACGTTACGCATAATGGCTTCCCGAAACGAGTTTCTCTTTCATGGATTATCTTCATGATCACATGAAGTGTCACCACCACACACAGGTAAGAACAACTTGTACGTCTTTTAGAGGCGTGATATTTACTCTCAAGGTGCGCACAGTCGTTCCCTCAACCTCTTCTGTTAAAACACAATAGCAGTGTGTGGTTGTATTTGAAACAATGTCTAAAGTCGTCAGTGGTAGTCGTCAATGGTAGAGATGCACAGTGTCTGATCAGAATCGGCCAATAGGAGCGACATCAGTTTTGATTAGAGCTCTCAAAATAAATCAAGGCAGGCCGATCAGATGACATTTACAACTTACTCTATGTAAGCTGAGCCCAGCTGCAGAAAAGTCATTGGGAGCACTGGGAGTTTTCCTGGTGGCCTGGATGCTGAACTAGCCCTCTCGCGAGTGGGCCGATGGTCATGTGGAGTTTGATTCTTAAAAAAGCAATCAGCCGTGTGACTCATTAGACTATCTGCCCCTATGACACTCACTCATGCAGCAGTTCGAGAGCGTGAAAGCACAATCACCCCCTCCCCTATTTCCACACCTTTCACTCTACCCGTCAAGAAAATAATGAGATGGATTGCGTTAGGCGAACCATCGGACACACTACTCGTCACAGATGAAGCTGACAATTCACCTTAGAGAGAGAGCCTGAAAGACCATTGCAGCAAATGCGTAATAGTGATGAAGCCGTTTCTGATCCATGCCATGACAGCCCTGCATTGACCGTAACAACCACTAGTACTGCCACAGCTAGCTCCACGCAACCAAATGGAGAGAGGCAGTTTCTGGATCTTGATGCTAACTGGTTAACTGGTGGCAGCTTGTTGGAGTAGCTCTGTGACTTAGCTAGCACTTGCTAGCATTTTTTTATTCTTTTTGAGTATTTCTTGATGGTTTTTTCTTCTGGAAATATTTTCTAAATACTTTTCTTCTGATTTGGGTGCTGTGCTGATTGAGTTTTTTTGCTGGATTTGTCACTTTTTTGCCACTTGTTATGATGCGTAACCATGGCAACAAGATACTTGTTTACAAGTAAGAGCAGCTAACTGACATTTCTAAGGCTGAAATAATCCTCAAATTGAAAGTCTGGATCCCTGATGAGCTCAAAGAAAAAGACATGGATGCAGAGCAGGAGCAAAGTGAAGAGAGAGAAAGAGGAAGTTTAAACCTTCACTTCCATCAGTCATATTGACGAATGTGAGATCTCTTTGCTAACAGAATGGATGAACTTGAAACTCTGTTGAAATGCAGCATCAGGTGTTTCACTGAGACATGGCTAAAGGGACATATCCTGGACTCCAGTGTGTCTCTGTCTGGCTTTCAAACAATACAGACAGACAGATTTGAAGAGGAGCGAAAAATGAAGAGGAGTTTGTCAGTTGATCACATCTGCAGTTACCTGTTGGGGGCGGAGCATCAGAGTATGTGACACGAGGAGGCTGAACAGATAGATATGGAGGACTGGTTCTGTCCTGGAGACTGAACTGGAGTCTCTTGAGTTGATTGTCCAAAGGAGGATGAAGAACATGATGGAAAACCCTCATCATCCTCTTCAGAACACAGTAACTCAACAACAGAGTGTCTTCAGTCAAAAGATTCTTCATAATCCGCTGCAGCACAGACCACTACAGGAGATCCTTCCTGTCCACACCTAGAACCCTCTACAGGAGATCCTTCATGTCTACACCTAGAACCCTCTATGGCTCCCTGAAGAATAACTGAGCTACAACAACACTTGAATTTCCCTTCGGGGATTAATAAAGTATTTGTGATTTGATTTGATTTGATTTGATGCTACGGAGGAAGACTAAACGAGTGTGCAGGTACAATCCACTGACCTTGATTGGCAGATCAAGTAACTGAGTTGAAATAAGCCATTTTGAAATAAGTAAGCCAAGAGGGGGAAACACCATTATGAAAGCTGACTTTGTTAAAATGACTTTAAAATAAAAACTGATGGAATTAAATAAAAATGTCTTGAAATAATTTTTGTTAAGAAACGGACGTCTCCCCGAGGAGGTTCTGTGCACGTCCCACCGAGAGAAGGTCCGGGACAAGACCCAGGATTAGCTGGAGGGACTATGTCTCTCAGCTGTTCCAGGAACGCCTCGGGATTCCCCTGAAGGTGCTGGCTTATGTGGCTGGGGAGAGGGAAGTCTGGTTGTCAGGGAAATTGTTCCTCGACACCAAAACACAGTTAAACCCTCAGACAAGAGAAGAACCAAAGAGTAAAAAATATAAAGTTTAAAGGTTTTTTACTTGCAACAAGGAGTGAGATGATGGTACAGCATAACCATTCCAATCAGTCACTGAATAATACATTATTAGTTCATCATTATAAAGCAATGAAGAAGTCCGCCTCTTGACAGATACAGTAACTAAGCAACGTTATCACCGAGTCCCCACCACAGTGTCCTTGAGAGGCTCACATCTCTGTGAATCAAAAAAAGGTTTTATTACTCCTGCAGTGGGAATGAGACTTGTTCATAGTTGTCTTGCTCTAAAAGATTAATGCTGAAATATTTACATGTTGGGAGTAGCTAAATAAGGAAATCATGATGAGAATAAACATTTTTCTTACACTGGGCTTACCTGCTTAGGATGCCACCCCCTCACCCTGGCCCCGGATAAGCGGAGGAGGATGGATGGATGTTTTATTTGTTTAATTCATTTTGAACACTTCAGTTTTCCATAGAAAATGTATTGATATTGATGATCTCTACATTTAATAGATACTTGTATCACAAAAAGCGGTCAACTGGAATTTCTTAATTGAGACAGCCCCAGAACTTTCAAATCTCCAATCTTGTCATAGTCAGGCCCACAAAAGATATTTTACAGTTCAAATAAAGCAAAAAAGGGTAAACACAAGCTTCTAAAAAATATTCCTAGAACCATTGCTTTAACTTTGTTCCTTTTTTTTGGTAATATTCCCCTGGTCAGTTGTGGCTCTCCAAAATTGGCTTGGAACAATGCTAATACTTTATACTAATAGTTTAATTTTTTTTTAATGTACCTTTTATTGTTTGTGCTGTTATGAAAGACTCAAAAATAATGATGAGTGTAACTTTTTAAAAAATCTTCCTTTTTCTGTTTTTGCAGAGTGTGCATTTTGTAACTCAGCTCTTGAGTAGCTATGGAGAAGCCCTGGAGGCTCTGGGGGGCAATGGAGCATTGCACCCTGTCTCTGGTGTCCTGGTCATGGAGTGCCTGCCGAGTGTCCCTGTTGGCCCTCATCCTCACTTTCCACCTTTATGGAGGTGTTTTTCTCCTTGCTCTTATCCTAGTGTCTGTGGCTGGAATCCTCTACAAGTTTCAGGATGTTCTCCTCTACTTCCCTGAGCAACCATCTTCCTCTCGCCTTTATGTTCCGATGCAAACAGGGATTCCACATGAGAATGTGAACATTCGCACTAAGGATGGTGTGAAGCTCAACCTCATTTTGCTTCATTACACAGGAGGGGACGCACCTCCTGGAATTCCCTCTAGCAATCAAAGCAGCCCCACTTCTTCTCCACCTACTATCCTTTATTTCCATGGTAATGCAGGTAATATTGGTCACAGGGTGCCAAACGCTCTCTTGATGCTGGTTAATCTAAAAGCCAATGTGGTGCTTGTGGATTATCGTGGCTATGGGAAAAGTGAAGGAGAGCCCAGTGAGGACGGGTTGTACCTGGATGCAGAGGCTACATTAGACTATGTTATGACCCGTCCAGACCTGGATAAGACAAAGGTGGTACTCTTTGGTCGTTCATTGGGAGGTGCTGTGGCTGTACGTTTAGCATCGGTCAACCCTCACCGTGTGGCAGCCATAATTATGGAAAATACCTTCCTCAGCATCCCCCACATGGCTGCAACACTGTTCTCCTTCTTGCCCATGCGTCTGCTGCCCTTATGGTGCTATAGAAATCAGTTCCTGTCCTATCGCTATGTGGCATCATGTCGCATGCCCTCCCTGTTTGTGTCTGGTCTGTCGGATCAGCTCATTCCACCGGTTATGATGAAACAGCTATATGAGCTGTCTCCTGCACGGACTAAACGCCTGGCTATCTTCCCAGAAGGCACACACAATGATACTTGGCAGTGTCAGGGCTACTTTGCTGCTTTGGAGCAGTTCATGAAAGACCTGCTAAAGAGTCATGCACACGAAGAGAATGCTCAGCCCTCAGCCAGCGTCACCATCATCTGATATACAGGCGATCTGTGTCTACAGAGTGCCTGGCCGTAGTGCATCATGTGGAGGGACATTAATAATTGGTGGAAAGAATGTCCTTTTCTTTTTTATCTATTTTTTGCGAGGGGGTTTCCAACTCTTCCTACTTTCCTGTAAATTTGAAATTTGTAAATGCTAAAATATTTTCACAGTTTCAAGATTTGAATAGTTGCTATCAACACCCTGTTGGTGTTTTTCCTGTGTTGCTAATACAAATGCATGTATTTCTGACCTTTTGTTAACGAAGCTGGAGTGTCACAGGGGAATCAGGTTAAATTATTAAAATTCAGCTGATGTGTTTTATAGCATTATGACTATAAGAATGCAAATGGTGAGAATTGATGAGAATCAAAACAATGTATAACAATGTGTCAGATTTTCTGAATAAAAATTCTATTTAGATGTGTATTGTAAAGAAATGCTTTATTTTCAATTCAATTCAGTTTTATTTATATGGCAACAGTTCATAACAGGTTATTTCACAAAATCAAGTTCAATCCATATCAATACTCCAGATTCATAGTTTGCATTATGAAAACATTTCAAGCAATAGTAATCAGATATTACATATTTTTACACGTATTACACTTTTATGTTTCAGTTTACTTTGCCTGTTTTATGTGAGGTGAACATTTTTGGACAATACACTGAGGAGTGGAAGTGCATTTGTTTTTTTTCTGTTTTTTGCACACTATTATGAATGTGCCACACCTTAGAATTTCACAACATTCTTGTGATACTGTTTTCAAATTTCCTCTGCCACATTTGAGTAAAAAAAATTCCCTTGCATTGTCAAAATCAGCTCCCTGAAATAAAGCGATCAGAGATATAGCTTGACGTTAGAATAAATTAAAACTTTTATTCTCTGTTAAATTACTTCTGTTTTGAAATTAGAATAAACTTCAAGCTTCTCCCGCACTGCACTGTATCACATTAAAATGTATATTGCTCACAAAATAGTTATTTATAGATTCGCTTTAGTTGTCATTAATGCCTGAGCCATCAGTTGAGTTAAGTCATTTGAGGCCATTTGCTCAGCAGAGAGCTCGCCGGGCGTGCCTAAAGTCCACCGAGTTTTCCGCCTTACAAGGCGTTGAGGGATTGAGAAACAAATAGGTTTGATATTTCTGACCTCGTGAGGCAGAAATATCAGTGTGCGCACTCAACTGTCATAGTTCAGTTAACCGATGTTAGAAGGCAGTCTACGGAGATTAACACATTTTGGAAGACTTGTTGAATTTTGGACAGACTACACCTGTTTATATGATCTTAGACTGTCGGACGGATACATTGTGCACACAATTAACCCACTAGACAGTCAATCTAAAACCTAAAAGCTCTTTGTTTAATATAGGGAAGACTCAAATAGCAGAATTTGTAAAGCGGGCATGTGCATATTGCAGATTACGGAGACGATTTTAGAAGATAGCGTGCAAATATGGCCAGACTACACCGGTTTATATGACGTCAGCTCATCAGATTTGAAGACCAAAGAGCATCTGTGCGTGAAAAAGATAAATAAAAGGTGGAGGAAAAGGGGGAAAGAAGGGGGCTAACGGCAGCTCTGCTCAGGTGTCCAAAAGAAAAAATCCATGACAAGTGTTAAGAGCATATTCGCTAAACATAAACCTACGCACATACTGGCTGTGCTTTTTTTTTAATCATCTTTGTCTCTGTTTCATTAATGTTTCTAAAGACAGTGAGCAGAGAACATGTTTGACTGGTCACTTGAATATCTTGGCTCAGCCCCCTGCTCATGTTGAATGCGCACAGAGATTTCTGCCTCGCAAGGTCAGATATATCAAACCTGTTTGATTCTCACCTCAACACCTCATGAGGTGGAAAACTTAGTGGAGTTTAGGTGCACACGGTGAGCTGTCTGCTGAGCAAACAGCCTCAAATGACTGTTAGCTCAGCTGATGACTCTCGTGTGCGGCAGGCATAGGCAACTTTGGAGGCTGTTTCATGACTAGAATCTGCTCTCTGTTCTTTTTTCACAAACTGTTGAAAAAATTTTTTGCAGTAATGCTAAAATAGTTCATACTGTCTGCAGTCAGGTTGGGTCTACTTGTCAGAAGATGAGTCATTAAGAAGAGTTACTGGAGGAGATTAAGGACAAAATTCCCACCGCTATTAAAACAAAGTTGGGGGCAGAGAGGGTACTAAATTTCAGTGTCTGAAGATACTTTAATCAAATGTCATTGATTTTTAGCTTTATGTCTTTCGATTCTGTCTCTTCTTCTGCTTATTTAGTGAGCCAATTAACCAAAAGCTATTCTCTGCACTTTGATTTTTAAATGCAGCATGATACACTGCAGTGGTTATAAAGCAATTTGAATTCACTCAACAAATCTCAGCAATATTAGATTGTTATTGTTATTACACAATAAGAATGTATGAGGTGATCTTAAACCTAAACACAATATGAAAGATTGTAATATTTTTTCAAGTACTGCAACTTTTTCTTGAATGGTTACATTTTTTTGTATTGTATCAAATCCACATGCTGGGTTAGTGCAGGTCAACTTTGCAAATATGCACTCATGTTTACAGCAAATGTATTCATATTTTTTGGTACTGATTTAAATTGCATTCACACAAAAAACTTGTAATATGTTTTCACTTTACTTCATTCACTGTTTTTTCAAATGGCCTAAGTCAGAAAGTTCATTTTTATGTCAAAAATGTGATTACATAAAGTCTTTTGTAATTTAGATTTTTTTTGAGTAATTTTTCTTTTCAATTTTAAAAACCGTAAACTTATTGGAACCACATATTTTTATTATCTGTATTGTAAAATACGATAAAATTATGCAATCAGCCCCCCCCCCCATTCATGTGTGATCATTTAACTTTTAACGTTCCCCTTTTTCCTTAAAGCACTACTAAATAACTTTTCCACTTTCATAAACTACCGTGTCTCAGACGGCCATTGCTTGAACTGGTGATATATGCTACCTGTCAAGATGTGTATTGATTCCTTCTACACGTGTTCTGCACTCTTCACTTCAATAAACAGACATTGTTTATTTTTGTTTCTATATTTTTCCATAAATACATTTTAACTATTAAAAGAAATGCTCCAAGGACAGGAACACTTAGGGCCTGATTTATCAACATTCCAAGTAAAGAGTGCAAAAATTGCATGCGTCGTAAAAATTTTGCACCAAGGGTGTCTTCCTGATTTGCAGGTGATCTACTAAGACTGATTGTGCAATTGTTAACCGGCGCAAAAAGCAATATTCAAATGAGGAGTTTGACGGCGCTATTCTCTTGCGGGCGCAAGAAAGGCGCAAACGTAAAATGAATTTGAAGCCAACAAGCTTCTACAGGACTTGCTGAGAGGTTGCAGATTTGAATCAGGTGTGTCACAATTTAACCTACAGACATTGTTCCACCTTATCTGTGGTCAGTAAACATTGGTCTATAACATACATGAGCAACTTTCTCTCATTCTTCAAGCTTAAAATTCAGTCTGGTTAGTTTGCCTGGCTCTATATTTTTTAGCAGTGCACATTACAAACGTCCTCATCATTTCAAAACAGAAAGCACTTACAGTAAATGACAGAAGCTCCAATAGGAAAATGTAACAGCTGAATGACAAATGTCAACAGCAAACTGTTAAAGGTAGATTAAAGTGAACAATCAAACCTGTGCACAATCCAACCGGAACTCTGAATGTTTTTTTCCAGTATTGTTATATTTTACTCTCGTGATTTTTTTTTTCTTGATAAAAGGATTTTCTATTGAAAAAATTATAGAGCCAGGCAAACTAACCAGACTGAATGTTAAGCTTGAAGAACCAAAAACAAAGCAAAGGAGCTCTGAAGAGACACATCGAGGCACATTTAAAAATGTAAGGACCAAGTGAAAACCCTAGATTCTCACCTAAGAACCAGGCCAAAAATAATATGTGCACCCCTGCACACACACAATACATATATGTATATATATATATATATATATATCTTTAACTTGTGTTTAAAGATAGGCCTTCATGTTTTTGATTCTTAGTTTGCATTGCTTCATTATGTTATTTGAGAATGAAGGAAGTTTCGAACTTCCTTCTTTTAGATCATGTAAAAAGTAACTATTTTTTACACCTATTAATTTAGCTTTGGTTTGTAGTCATTTTGCATTTCTTATTGGAAACACAAAGCTTAATAAGTTGGTCTCATTAATTATTTGTTGTGTAGAGGAGATGTGTTTGGTAAGGAGGAAAAGAGATGCTTATTAGAGATGTTTGCAAGGTTCAGGCAGGAAGCTGTCAGTGTGGTTAGCTGAGAGGGGAAGCTGTTTTGCCTTTTTTTCCACTTTATTTGTACTGCGCATTCTCTTTAAGAAAAAACCTCTGCTAAAAAAATAAAAACACAAACGAAAGTTAAGAAACTCATTCTTGCTCATAGAAAGGACTTAAGCACATGCTTGACGTTCTTGAAAAATTCTGATGAAATAAGATAATATTCTCCGTTCTCGACGTACATCTGTTTGAAGAAAATTGGTTCAGAGGTTTAAGGCATGAGTCTGTTCATTCTGCCAGTGTGAGCTCTTTTTTGGATTTGAATGTTTCCTCTGCAATGGAACCAGGAAATGGACAAGGAGCATGTGGAAAGAAGCTATCCTGGCCCGTTTTCCTACTGACACTCACTGCTGTCATCTCCTCATCTCTGTCAGCTTTGTCTCTATACCAATTAAGGACTCTTAGAGCTGAAGTGGAGGTGCTCAAATTAGACATGACGCATAGGAGACAAGAGGGACAAGAGGTCAGGCTCAGAGGTCAGGTGAGTAAACAGTCATCACCAAAGACTGAAACAAAAGAGAATCCATAAGACATGGGAAATATTGTACTTCTACTGTGGTGTGTCTGTGCAGACTGAAAATTTCAGTAGCAGGAGAAGCATTCAGGAGCCTCTGCAACAAACCAGCTTTCAGCACGCTTTCACCCAAATAAGGAAGAGGAGAACGGTTCTTGGATCAGAGGTGTTAGGTGAGATCAGGGTTGACATGTGACATGTTTGCATTTTATCTTGTTACAACAGGGTATGTATTCCACTGATTCTGTTTCTCATGGTTAATGTCCTCAATATCTCTCAAGCCAAATTGGTACAAAAATATCAGACAGGTCTTTCACAGTAGTTTTCCTCTCAAACTAGCAAGAAGAGATAATTCTCTTTAACACATTGTTCACCTACAACAAACTAATTGTCAATCAAAAGACACTCATCAGTTTCAGTGATAATTACTTAAATATCACTATTGCTTTCAAGCGTCTCTAATTCACAGTAGAATTTTACTTAAAGAGCAATTCACCCCCTACAAAATACATCCCTGCCCTCACTTCCTGTTGTAAAAAATGCCTCAAAAGAAGACATTGATTAGATTAGATTAGATTAGATTCAACTTTATTGTCATTACACATGTACAAGTACAAGGCAACGAAATGCAGTTTATGTCTAACCAGAAGTGCATGATATAAGTATAAGTTACAGGTGCAGATATATACAGAATGTGGGTAATATTTATAGGTGGATGTAGAGTAACATACTATACAGTTTGTATGAACTATAGACAAGGGTTACAAGCCGGTAGGCAAAATGTACAGGCATATGTATTAAAATGTATAGACAGAGATTTACAAATGTACATGTGCATTTATATGTGTATCGGTGAGGTGTTGGTGTTCAGAGAAGTCAGTGTGGGGTGGAGTTCAATAAAGAGACAGCTCTGGGAAAGAAGCTTTTCCTCAATCTGCTGGTTTTAGTTCTGGGTAATCTAAAGCGTCTGCCTGAATGTAGGAGGGAAAACAGTTTGTGTGCAGGGTGAAAAGAGTCCTTGAGAACACTGCGTGCTCGACGCAGACACTGCTTCCTCTGGATGTCCTCAATGGATGGCAGTGGAGTCCCTGTGATGCGCTGGGCAGTTGCCTGGCAAACCAGCAGACATGCGGGGGTGGGGGGTCACTAGGCTGGGCTGTGATTGACATGTCGCACCGACACAGACCAGGTAGACCTGGCTGCAGCCCATAGAATGGGGCAGCATTGGGTCAGTTGTCAGACTCATACCATATCTCACACAAACGGCCAGAAAGGAACAAAGGAAAATTGAGGAAGCTGCTTCTGTGGAGGAGATGAGCCAATGAGTTATATTTATAGAGGGGACATGCCAGTCTTACCATTGTGCAATATATGCAAAGATGACCGCCATGAAATCAACATACATACACACACACACACACACTGTTGTGGCAGAGATTTTGGTTAAAAAGAAGTCAGGGAAGTGAATCTTTATAAAGGAAGAATTTGTCATAAAATCAAGCATGAAGTGAGACGGTTCAAACAAATGCAGAAGCAAATGCAAAAGGACTTTGGAGCAGTTGGCGGCTGGTGAAATATTTTTTGGGTAGGGCTGCATAAATTCAATTAAATGACTGTCAATAAAGCATTTGTAAAGATGAGTTAATGTAAACCCTACATTAAAAAAACATTCTACTTCAGTTACATATTTCACTTATTCTTGAGAGTTGGGACAAAACAGGTTTTAAAAATCATTTTTTAAAACTGCAGATTATATTAAATATATTTATATATTTCTGTTGAGAAAAGTCTTTGCTATTTAACCCTGTAAAAGAACAGGTTCTAAATAGAAACAATTTTTTGACAAATAAACATTTTTCTCTTTCAGATTCAGTTTTTGTCAACTCCGTCAGACACACTAAAAAGTGTACAATTTCAGTTCTTCCAGTCTGATGAGAATCTAAAAGTCTGAGGTATGTTGTAATAGGATTTAGTTACTCTGATATGTAATAAAATACAGATGTAAACTTACATTGTGATTTCACAACATTCGGAAAACTCATATTTCTAAATATCTTAATTTTTCAAACTCATTTTTTTATTTTAATATTATAAAAAAACATTTCTTAAATAATTAAGAAATAAGAGGATGTAGATCACATGGTCCTTTATTACATAAACTGAAGAATAAAAATTTTCTTTCAAAAAGTAACAAAAGATACAGTACATCTGACGTTAACGAACAACTGATGGTGTTGACAAAAAATGCATGTGCTTTACTAATTAATGAGCAACTGTGTTTTAAAATAGTTTGAAGTGACAATAGATGATGAAAAAACTGCTCTTCAACTTATACTGAATATACATTAAGTTTATTTCAAGTTTCAAGTTTATTTATTTATAAAGCGCCAGTTCATGACAAAGTGATTTCAAGGCACTTCACAGAAAAATCAACCAATTAATAATAAAACATTTTCTATCTAAGGAACCAGCCGATTGGGCTGAATTGTTATTTCAGCACAATCCCCCATCCTGAGCAAGCACGATTGGCGACAGTGGAAAGGAACGACTCTCTTTTAACAGGAAGAAACCTCTAGCAGAACCCGGCTCAGGATGGGCGGCCTTCTGCCTTAGCCGACTGGGGTCTGAGCTGACAGGAAAGAGACACAGACAAACACCGATGGATTTTGGCCAGTCGTCATGTCTATAGAAAGATAAACAGAGAAACAGTTAATGGCAGCAGTAACAATCAAAGCAATAACAATTTGATGGCTCTAGTGGGAATATTTCATTGTTTGTTTATGTGAAATACACCCTCCTCAGAGGCAGCCAGAGTAAAGAAAGACAGCAGAGTGAAGAAATGTGGTCAGTATGTCCTCCGGCAGTCTAAACCTATAGCAGCATAACTAAAGGGAAAGCTCAGGAGAACCCAAGCTAACCCTGACTATAGGATTGCGTAAAAAGGAAAGTTTTAAGTCTATTCTTAAAACTACACAAGGTGTCTGCCTCACGGATAAAAAGTGGAAGCTGGTTCCACAGGAGAGGAGCCTGATAACTAAAAGCTCTTCCTCCCATTCTACTTTTAGAAATTCTAGGAACTACAAGCAGACCTGCAGTTTGAGAGCGAAGTGCTCTGTTAGGAGCATATGGAACAATAAGATCTTTAATATAAGCTGGAGCTTGGTCGTTCAAGGCCTTATACGTCAAAAGTAAAACCTTAAACTTTATTCTAAACCTTACAGGGAGCCAATGAAGTGATGCTAAAACAGGAGAAATATGGTCTCTCCTTCTAACTCTCATCAGAACTCTGACAGCAGTATTTTGGATCAGCTGGAGGCCTTTAACAGCACTATTAGAACACCCCGATAATAATGAATTACAGTAATCAAGTCTAGAAGTTAAATGCATTAACTAAAGTTTCTGCATCTCTTTGATTCAAAATGCTCCTAATTTTAGCAACATTACGCAGGTGGAAGTAGGCCGTCCTGGTAACATGCTTTATATGAGAATTAAAGGACATGTCCTGGTCAAAGATAACACCCAGGTTCTTTACCTTCTTGTTGGAGGCCAAATTAATGCCATCCAACGTTGATGACTGACTACACAACTTGTTCCTAAGATTCTCAGGCCCAAAAGTCACAACCTCTGTCTTGTCTGAATTTAAAAGCAAAAAATTAAGCGTCATCCAACGTTTTACATCATTAAGACAAGCTTGTAATCTCTGCAGCTGGTTGGTCTCATCAGGCTTCATTGATAGATATAACTGAGTATCATCAGCATTAAAAATGGAATTTTATACCATGTTGTCTAATAATTTTACCAAGCGGTAACATATATATAGTAAAGAGAATTGGTCCAAGCATTGAACGCTGAGGAACTTCATGACTGACTCTACTACTACTACTACTCTGGTATATGAAGAAGATTTACATGAACAAACTGGAATCTTTCAGTTAAATATGATTCAAACCAGTTTAATGCAGTTCCCTGAATCCCAATATCATATTCAAGCCTCTTTAATAGGATCTTATGATCTATAGTATCAAACGCAGCACTGAGATCTGACAGGACAAGTACAGACACAAGTCCACTGTCTAGGCCATGAGAATATCATTAGAAACTTTCACCAGTGCTGTTTCAGTGCTATGATGAGCTCTAAATCCTGACTGGAACTCTTCAAAAAGATTATTACTGTGTAAATTATCACATAACTGGTTTGCAACTATCTTTTCTAGAATTTTTGAGATGAAGGGTAAATTGGATATAGGTCGATAATTACCTGGAGATCCTGGATCAAGATCAGGTTTCTTAAGTAAAGGTCTATTAACAGCAACCTTAAAGGCCTTAGGCACATATCCATTCATTAAAGACAAATTGATCATGTCCAATATCCATGTGTTAATCAATGGGAAGACATCTTTAAAGAGTCTGGTTGGAACAGGATCCAACATACATGTAGATGGTTTAAAAGAAGCTATAATTTGTGTTAACTCATTAAGATCAGCTGGACAGAAACTGTCTAAACATGATTCAGATTCTAAAGTTGCTTCACTGGACAACGAGCCAGAGACAACAGTGGGAAGGACATTATAGATTTTTTCTCTGATTGAATCTATTTTATTAGTAAAGAATTCCATGAAGTCATCCCTACTGAGGGTTACAGGGATACATGGTTCAACAGAAGTTGGGTTTTTTTATTAATCTAGCTACAGTACTAAACAGAAACCTGGGATTGTTCTTGTTCTCCTCTATGAAGGACGAGTAATACTCAGTTCTAACCCTGCAAAGGGCTCTTTTATATGAGCAGACTATCTCTCCAAGATAAATAAACTTCTTCTGGAACGCCGTTTCCTTTCTAACTTTCTTGAAGTTCTTTTTAGCATACGCAGCTCTAAATTAAACCAAGGAGCACGCCTCCTCTGGCTGATTACCTGCATTTTCAGAGGAGCAACTTTATCCAATGACTTGTACATTGAAGCTGTAAAATTATCAGTAAGATCATCAATTTGCCAGTCTGCAAAATCTTTGCAGCTGCTGTCTGTTATATTATTCTTCTGGAATGAAGATAAAGCTAATGGAATAGATTCTTTGAATTTAGTTACAGCATTTTCTGATAAACATCTATGGTAGTTAAAGTTTCTATCTGGAGCAGTGAGGTCCATCATTGTAAACTCAAAGATTATTAAAAAATGATCAGACAAGACAGGGTTGTGAGGAAACACTATCAGCTGTTCAATCTTTACGCCATAAGTCAGAACAAGATCAAGAGTATGATGACAATAGTGAGTTGGTTTGTTGACATTCTGAGAGAAACCAACTGAATCCAAAGGTACAGTATGTAAGAATTAAACCTTGTTGTCAAATCTGAGTCCTGCAGTTCATGTAGAAAAAAAATTGTCTGCTCTCATCCACTCCCATTCCTCCCTGATTTTTCTGTTGAGTTGCCAGTTCCAATGTTGATCTTCATTTAGTTTCTCTTGTATTTTTTCAATTTTTGGGAATATCTGAATTTGTTCATTGTTGAGTTTTCTTAAGTGCATTTGAACCGATGCGGTGGTTTCTTACTTTTTGCTGCTGCTCAATGTGGAATTACAGCGGCTTGTGTTGAAGACTTGGCAGCCTTGCAGACTTACAGTGGGGCAAAAAAGTATTTAGTCAGCCACCAATTGTGTAAGTTCTCCCACTTAAAAAGATCAGAGAGGCCTGTAATTTTCATCATAGGTATACCTCAACTATGAGAGACAAAATGAGGAAAAAAAATCCAGAAAATCACATTGTCTGATTTTTAAAGAATTTATTTGCAAATTATGGTGGAAAATAAGTATTTGGTCAATAACAAAAGTTAATCTCAATACTTTGTTATATAGCCTTTGTTGGCAATGACAGAGGTCAAACGTTTTCTGTAAGTCTTCACAAGGTTTTCACACACTGTTGCTGGTATTTTGGCCCATTCCTCCATGCAGATCTCCTCTAGAGCAGTGATGTTTTGGGGCTGACGCTGGGCAACACGGACTTTCAACTCCCTCCAGAGATTTTCTATGGGGTTGAGATCTGGAGACTGGCTAGGCCACTCCAGGACCTTGAAATGCTTCTTACGAAGCCACTCCTTCGTTGCCCGGGCGGTGTGTTTGGGATCATTGTCATGCTGAAAGACCCAGCCACGTCTCATTTTCAATGCCCTTGCTGATGGAAGGAGGTTTTCACTCAAAATCTTACGATACATGGCCCCATTCATTCTTTCCTTTACACGGATCAGTCGTCCTGGTCCCCTTGCAGAAAAACAGCCCCAAAGCATGATGTTTCCACCCCCATGCTTTACAGTAGGTATGGTGTTCTTTGGATCCAACTCAGCATTCTTTCCCCTCCAAACACGACAAGTTGAGTTTCTACCAAAAAGTTCTATTTTGGTTTCATCTGACCATATGATGTTCTCCCAATCCTCTTCTGGATCATCCAAATGCTCTCTAGCAAACCGCAGACGGGCCTGGACGTGTCCTGGCTTCAGCAGGGGGACACGTCTGGCACTGCAGGATTTGAGTCCCTGGCGGCGTAGTGTGTTACTGATGGTAGCCTTTGTTACTTTGGTCCCAGCTCTCTGCAGGTCATTCACTAGGTCCCTCCGTGTGGTTCTGGGATTTTTGCTCACCGTTCTTGTGATCATTTTGACCCCACGGGGTGAGATCTTGCGTGGAGCCCCAGATCGAGGGAGATTATCAGTGGTCTTGTATGTCTTCCATTTTCTAATAATTGCTCCCACAGTTGATTTCTTCACACCAAGCTGCTTACCTATTGCAGATTCAGTCTTCCCAGCCTGGTGAAGGTCTACAATTTTGTTTCTGGTGTCCTTTGACAGCTCTTTGGTCTTGGCCATAGTGGAGTTTGGAGCGTGACTGTTTGAGGTTGTGGACAGGTGTCTTTTATACTGATAACGAGTTCACACAGGTGCCATTAATACAGGTAACGAGTGGAGGACCGAGGAGCCTCTTAAAGAAGTTACAGGTCTGTGAAAGCCAGAAATCTTACTTGTTTGTAGGTGACCAAATACTTATTTTCCACCATAATTTGCAAATAAATTCTTTAAAAATCAGACAATGTGATTTTCTGGATTTTTTTTCCTCATTTTGTCTCTCATAGTTGAGGTATACCTATGATGAAAATTACAGGCCTCTCTGATCTTTTTAAGTGGGAGAACTTACACAATTGGTGGCTGACTAAATACTTTTTTGCCCCACTGTACATGTGATTTATTATGGAACCAGGAAGTCTGGACGTGTAAATTATGATTCTGTCCTGGACCACCGTTTTTAAAGTAACAGAAACTAGCAACCACCCAGCCGGCTGAGATCGAGATCTGTTACAATGTAACTTTACTTTCAACAACGGTGGGACGTTAGACTGTTGTGTGAGTATTTCACTGTTAAATTCTTACATACTGTAGCTTTAAAATATAATGAACATACTAAAAATTACATTATTTCCAACTGTTAAACTGCTAATTATAATGAACACAGGCCCATCTCTTCCTTTCCTTGCCATTCTCTCCCCATCTTCATTAACCTCTCCTCCATCTCTTCTCCACCTTTTAGGTTGTATCGGTCCACTAGTGTGTTTCTGGTGTGGGTCCTGTGAACAACTGGAAGGATAAATGAAGACTGTTAGACAGATGATGATTTATTATTGTGTCACTTGTCCATTTGCTTGGTCTTCATTTGTGGGTATATATTTGTAGGTGGGGGAAAGGAAGGGTGTTTGTGTGTGTCTGAGTGTGTGGTATTGGTGGGTGTGATCTTAAACTGACATTCCTTAACATCCATCCATCCTTCCATTTTCTGAACCTGCTTCTTCCTGTTCAGGGTCGCAGGAAGCTGGTGTCTATCTCCAGTAGTCTTTGGGTAAGAGGTAGGGGACACCCTGGACAGGTTACCAGTCCATCGCAAGGCCACACAGAGACAAACAACCACTCACACATACACTCACACCTAGGGACAATTTAGAGTTACTAATTAAAGGGACTTAAGGCAGCTTTACAAAATCTGACTCAGTGCTGCCGCGACAGGCGCTGTGGCTAACTGCAGCCACCAGCCAAGCCGGCACGGAAGCGCGCACAGACATTTTACAGACTGTTCGTCTTCACAGCACTGCACCGGGGAGGCTAACATACTTCACGTCAGGTCTCTCCACTCTGTTATTTGATTTGATCTCATCATTTTCATACTGTATCAGGCTCTAAACACGACCTATAATGTTTTCTCACCTGGTCACAAGGAAATGAGCCATGTCAGCATTCGTTTTCACTCCCAAATGCAGCTGAAGTTCCCTCCATGAACCGAACGCATATCCAATATTTAAGCGGGTGCCTGCCTGGCTTCGGTCATATTTTTTTTTAGACTCACGAGATGCCGCTGATAAAGTCTTTTTTTTTCTTCGTGGTGCCACTTTTTTGGGGGGTGAGAGTGGATGCAGGTCGTTTGCTGGCTGCAGAAACATCCATAAGTATACCTTCAGTGTTTGAATCCAAGTCCACGGCGGCCATGTACTTCCTGTTCAAGAGCTGTCGGCAACGCGCATGCAGCGTCAATTTACGTCACATCCCTACAACTGCGTGGGAAATTCGGACGTCGAACTGCAGCTCATTATGTAGCACACAGCGTGTCCAAGGCAACAGACATATATGCGGATGGCCTCGTTATTTTGGGTTTTTAATGCTTCATGACCCATTAGCATTGAATAAACTGGAAATGCATGTGTAGTTTTTCACAAATCTTGCCTTAAGTCCCTTTAACCTCTTGCATGTTTTTGGACTGTGGGAGGAAACCGGAGTCTCCAGAGAAAATTCACACATGCACGGAGAGAACATGCAAACTCCATGCATTCAAACCCAGGACCTTCTCACTGCAAGGCAACAGCTCTACCAACTGCGCCACCGTGCAGCCCCTCCTTAACAACAATACTGCTCAAAAGGCTTGCAACACAGAACCTGTAGCCTAGAAACAAGTTCACTTAAGGTGGTATATGGAATGTTTTCATAAAAAGCAATATTTTTAACAAAATAATGCCTCCACGGGGTGTTTAGAGGGTTGTAGAATGAAAATACAGCATTTCCTTTAAAAATTATATTTGAAGTAAAATATTATAAAATTTTTTAACGGGCACGATTTTGGCATTTTGTTTACATCTAACAGCCAATATCTGGCAGAGCAGCGGGCACCATTTTGGGTTGCCTTAAACCGTAAATAATCCAGCACAGTGAGGCTGGTACTATGGAGTCTGCAGGTCAAGCAGCTGGAAGCACCGGGGATATGTGGTGATTATATACCTTATTCACTTGCCATAGGGGTTTCCCATGTGACGAGCAAGTTCTGTGTGGAAGGTTTTAATAGCAGCTATTAGCAGCTAGCTAATACTGGAAGACGTGTGTCTTCCAGTCGAAAAAGTGGCCCGAAGCATTCATCCACTTCAGCAACACGGAGGATTTTATTGCTTTTTTAAAATTTTATTGGATAAGTGGGGCGTGTACGTGAGGAGGACAGATGATCTTAAGAGGGACTGCAGGAAGTTTTGGAGCCGTGGGGCAACTGTGAACGTCACAGACTGAATCGATGGCTGAGCTTCAATCAGGTAGGAGTTGCTTTTATCAGAGTCAGTGTGTGTGGTCAGCGGGGGCTGGAGAGCTAGTGAGCTGAATTCGTGATATTTTATTGTCCTGCTTGGATTGGGGATCCGAGTGGGTTTGGTGAGGAATATTGATCGACCTGAACATCGGAGCGCATGCACGGGGGGATTAACAAGCCTGGCACCCAGATGGCTGAAGGCTTTGTGCAGTATTATTCTGTTCCAAGTTCCATATACCACCATTAACTTAGGATTTAATTCTTGCCTGCACTAATGCCTTCTGCAACAGGCGTTGGCACATTCTATAAAGTATATCACATCAGGGGTTTTGCTGTAAATCTTTTGTATTCTTGAATGGACTGTTCATGCCTTTTACATTATTTTCACTATGATGTCTCCAACTGGACAGAAACAAACATCCTTCCTGTCAAGCACAGGTTGAACCTTTGCTGTGGACCATGGAGATGCAGAAACTCCACACTTTCACACCTCGATGCACAAAATCTACAGCAATGGCCTTGGCTAGCCACCAATGGTCATCATATGCTACTACTATCCACTCTCCGCTAACAGTCGTTACTGTCCCCTCAGTTACAGTACCCTCAGGACCTTTCAGAGAACCCTCATTCCTGTCTTTCTCCATCACATCTTCCATCTCTCTCCATCTCCTTCATCAGCAGGGCCAAAGGTCTTTTCTTCCTTGCCCTGTTGTTCTTCTGAGTAACCAATGAAATGGAAGGTAGCTACAGTGGGGCAAAAAAGTATTTAGTCAACCACCAATTGTGTAAGTTCTCCCACTTAAAAAGATCAGAGAGGCCTGTAATTTTCATCATAGGTATACCTCAACTATGAGAGACAAAATGAGGAAAAAAAATCCAGAAAATCACATTGTCTGATTTTTAAAGAATTTATTTGCAAATTATGGTGGAAAATAAGTATTTGGTCAATAACAAAAGTTAATCTCAATACTTTGTTATATAGCCTTTGTTGGCAATGACAGAGGTCAAACGTTTTCTGTAAGTCTTCACAAGGTTTTCACACACTGTTGCTGGTATTTTGGCCCATTCCTCCATGCAGATCTCCTCTAGAGCAGTGATGTTTTGGGGCTGACGCTGGGCAACACGGACTTTCAACTCCCTCCAGAGATTTTCTATGGGGTTGAGATCTGGAGACTGGCTAGGCCACTCCAGGACCTTGAAATGCTTCTTACGAAGCCACTCCTTCGTTGCCCGGGCGGTGTGTTTGGGATCATTGTCATGCTGAAAGACCCAGCCACGTCTCATTTTCAATGCCCTTGCTGATGGAAGGAGGTTTTCACTCAAAATCTTACGATACATGGCCCCATTCATTCTTTCCTTTACACGGATCAGTCGTCCTGGTCCCCTTGCAGAAAAACAGCCCCAAAGCATGATGTTTCCACCCCCATGCTTTACAGTAGGTATGGTGTTCTTTGGATCCAACTCAGCATTCTTTCCCCTCCAAACACGACAAGTTGAGTTTCTACCAAAAAGTTCTATTTTGGTTTCATCTGACCATATGATGTTCTCCCAATCCTCTTCTGGATCATCCAAATGCTCTCTAGCAAACCGCAGACGGGCCTGGACGTGTCCTGGCTTCAGCAGGGGGACACGTCTGGCACTGCAGGATTTGAGTCCCTGGCGGCGTAGTGTGTTACTGATGGTAGCCTTTGTTACTTTGGTCCCAGCTCTCTGCAGGTCATTCACTAGGTCCCTCCGTGTGGTTCTGGGATTTTTGCTCACCGTTCTTGTGATCATTTTGACCCCACGGGGTGAGATCTTGCGTGGAGCCCCAGATCGAGGGAGATTATCAGTGGTCTTGTATGTCTTCCATTTTCTAATAATTGCTCCCACAGTTGATTTCTTCACACCAAGCTGCTTACCTATTGCAGATTCAGTCTTCCCAGCCTGGTGAAGGTCTACAATTTTGTTTCTGGTGTCCTTTGACAGCTCTTTGGTCTTGGCCATAGTGGAGTTTGGAGCGTGACTGTTTGAGGTTGTGGACAGGTGTCTTTTATACTGATAACGAGTTCACACAGGTGCCATTAATACAGGTAACGAGTGGAGGACCGAGGAGCCTCTTAAAGAAGTTACAGGTCTGTGAAAGCCAGAAATCTTACTTGTTTGTAGATGACCAAATACTTATTTTCCACCATAATTTGCAAATAAATTCTTTAAAAATCAGACAATGTGATTTTCTGGATTTTTTTTCCTCATTTTGTCTCTCATAGTTGAGGTATACCTATGATGAAAATTACAGGCCTCTGTGATCTTTTTAAGTGGGAGAACTTACACAATTGGTGGCTGATAAATACTTTTTTGCCCCACTGTATGTTGAAGCACTGGTAAACCATCATTTTGCTGCAAAAGCAGGATAGTTGTCTGTGATGAACCCTGTTCTCATGTGCAATGATTGTTCGCGTTTCAAGTGGCAAAGCTTGAGACACAGGAAAAGCTTGAAAAGTTGATGCTGCCAATGCCCACAAAGCAAATCAGAGACTCTGACGGCCCTCTGACAGACTCAACCGTAGACTTTACATGTAATCTTGATGCTCCTGACACTGACGCTTGGGCTGGTGTGAATGCACCATTAGAAGTGTAGGTCTATAGACAGGGGTGCACATAAGTGGTCCGCAGGTCCGCACACACTGTCAAAATATAAAATGCGCACCAGATGAAAAGTTGCAACACGCGTTTGCATACTTAACATTGGTTTGGCTGAGCTGCGTGAATTTTTAGGTTAATCAGAGGCGGGGTTCATTGTCAAATAAATGAAGAATCCCGTTGACTTCTTTTGTTTGACTGATGTTTCTCAGCCAGAGCGCCGGAGTTCCAGCTGATCAGTCTCTCTGTGTCTCTGTGTATCAGTTTGCCAGTGTGACGGATTTTCAGTCAGTCAGATCAGTGCAGCTGACTGCAGGATTCTGCATCGCGTCAAAACTGAAAAAATTCACTGAATAAGACAAATAGACCATCGTGGCACAGACGTGTATAACTACCTTTTTGTGCTATAAAATACAGAAAACCACCTGTTTTAATCAACAGTATCAGCGTATTTGTCTGTGATCTGTGCCATTTTGAATGCACGCAAAGCACTATGGGATATGCAGTCAATGCCCCTGTCCACTGTATCTTTTTATCTGACTGCATCACATTACAAACATCCTCATCATTTCAAAACAGTTACAGTAAATGACAGAAGCCCCAACAGCTGACTAATAAATTTCAACACCAAACTGTTAAATGTAGATTAAAGTAAACAATCAAACCTGTAAACAATCCAACCTGAACTCTGAAGGTTTTTTTTTACCAGTATTTTCATATTTTACTGGTTTCTCTTGAGTTTTTCAACAATTAAAGGATTTTTATTGAAACAAATATAGAGCCAGGTAAAGTAAACAGACTGAATTTGAAGCTTGATGAAACCAAAAACAAAGCAGAGGAGCTCGGCAGAGACACAGCGAGACGCATTTAAAAATGTGAGGACCAAGCAACAACCCTAGGTTCTCTTCTGAGAATCAGGCCAAAAATATTATGTGCACCCCTGGTTATAGAGTATGGTTAACTAATGTAGGCTAGTTAATGTTACACTATATATGTAAATTTATGTGAATAAACCTATACAAATAACCTTTGAATGATTTACTAAGTTTCCAAATAATATAATATTAGCATATTAAGAGGTTTCAGTGGATTTGTCAACTCCATCAGCTTACATGTCAACTCTGTCAGACATGGAAACTGATGGAGTTGACGTCTGACGGAGTTGATACAAAGGCAAGGATTTTCCTTCTAAAACATTTATTGTACACTGCAGCAGGTTTGTTTTTGCTTAGTTGCTAGCTGTCTCAATAGCCTTACTAAATGCTTAAATTCAATTCATGATGTTTTCAAAAAACCTATCATAATGGAGGGACGGTGTTGACATGGTCCAGCTGGGAATATTTACATTGTTTGTCTAAAATATCAACAAGTTTTAAACTTACCAGAATATAAGCAGTAGTATTACATTCAGCACTCCCAGAGAAAACTAAAGGCATCCCCAGGGATAGAGCTGAACTGCTATTGTCTCATTTAATTAAGTTTATAAAACTATCTGACAGAGTTGACAGGAACTGAGGACACAAATTTGACAAGCAAAATTTTATAAAAAATATTTTTTGATGTTCACTTCATGTATTGTTTTATATATTT
This sequence comes from Pachypanchax playfairii, assembly GCA_006937955.1. NCBI lineage: Eukaryota > Metazoa > Chordata > Actinopteri > Cyprinodontiformes > Aplocheilidae > Pachypanchax > Pachypanchax playfairii. The sequence continues at coordinate 115,730 of SSNP01000302.1, forward strand.
ATGACTCTTCTCTTTAATTTGATATATAGGTGTTCACAGTTTTGGAGTTTTTAAAAGTCTTTTTGGCCTGATCAATATTTTGACCTATTGCTGAGGACAATAACATGGACCCTCTAACCACAGACCACACATTTTAAACATAATTTCCTGAAAAAGACGAAAATTTGTGCTAAAAAATAACATAGTTCCTTTAGATGTAACTTTGTATGTCAAATGTGATGGATTTCTTGATTTTTTTATGTAAATTAGACCTTTTACTGTAAGACATGTTTTGTCCTAACTCTCAAGATTGAGTGACTTAACAACTTAGTTAAAATTAAATGCACCCCTATAGGACAGCGGGGGGCTTGAAGACAGAAAAAAATATGACATTTTTGCTACATTATATCACCTACATTCCTACATTATATCACAAAACTGGGTCAGAATATCACTTTTATGGAATTTCAAAAAAATCATACATAACGTGCACACGTATCTTGGAAAAATTCGGCTGGCCAGGGTTTACGAGTTGTTTACTCTGCTAATACCTTCGCTTATTTTTTGTGCAGGCAGGTGTGTTTTTGTAAATGACTTTGGCTGTGTCGATGCAATGTGTGTATTTTGGGGAGACTTACAAAAAAAGTTAATTTGTTTCTTGTTCTCCATTTAATATTAGGTTGACATTATTTAGTAACACCTTTCATCCTTTGTCATTTTTTTGTGCCATTGACTCCCATGTAAACTTTATTTTTTCAACACTTCTAAATATTAACATCTTTTTTTAAATATTTATAATCTATTTGGGTGTTTACAACAGTTAGAGATTGAAATTATATTTTTTACTGTTTTTCACCAGATTACATACACATTTTTCCATATATGGTGGGGCAATGACTGAACCCCTCACTAAATTCAAGGGATTTGGGGTGGGGGGTGTACTCTGACTGCACAGTGAAATACATATTTCTAATAAAAATGGTTTGGATGTGTTTTGGAGACACAGACAGTTGTGCATTTGTTAGTTCAGGTTTTTATGTTTGTGCAGCATTCCTAAAAAAAATGTAGTCAAAAAATCTGCATAAATCAGAAAACTGCAGTTCCTTATGTGATTTGTGTGCGTGTTTTTGCACCTGTGCGTGCACGTGAAGATCAAAGAGCTTTACAGATTTTGAAATGAAACATGTGTTTGTACTTTTTTGGGTTGGGGGGGGGGGGCAGAGGGGTGTGTGGGGGGTGGCAGTGTTCTCATGCACTTTGATGAAAATTCAAGATTTTGACAAAGCCTCGCCATACATGCTTACAACATGCTGCAGAAATTCAAAAATTTACCAACCTATTTACTGTTGCATATTGTAATGTCAACAGGTACAAAGCATTTGCAGGGATCAAAGCTGAACACAAATGCAAAATTCTCACTGATAAACTTCAAAGACTATGGGGTAAAAAAGTTAGCCAAAACAACACTTCCAGAGCCAGATATGTTGACACAAGTGTCTGGTTGAAGAAACGTTTATATATTTGACTCAGATCAGGGTTAATTTCTTTTAACTGCAAAGATGAGACAAATGTACAACTCGAACCAAGCACTGGAACTTTTGAATGAGTTAGATGCAGAAGATGGCTGCAGAAGATAGCACTTCATCTAGTGATGATCTATGGAGGATGAGACCTTCACCCTGGGACCAGGTTTTGATCTGGAAGAGGAAGATGATGAAGAGGATACTGGTGAGGAGATGGAGGAGGGATCCTTTATGGATTTCAAAGTGCGGCATCACCTGGTCCCCGACGCCTGACAACAGCCTTCATTTGCGGCTGCCAGAAGTCTGTCGGCCCAGAATCACCCGGTACACTGTGAGCAGAATAGAAATGATTGAGTACTCTTTTAATTTTTTTTTTTAATTAAGAGATCCTCAAAATAATAAATAAACACACAAACATAGAGGGCAGGAGAAAACATGCCAATTGGACAGACGTGGATGCGGTGGAGCTCCGGGCATTTTTTGGACTACTTATCCTCCCTGGAGTGCACCGCTCCTGGGGCAGAGCCACCAGCAGCTTCTGGGGAGGAGACAGGAAGGCCGATTTTCAGGGCCACGGTGTCCCTGAAAAGGTTCACTACTTTAACGGCTACAATTAGATTTAATGACCGGTTGACCAGGCCAGCAGAGGCAACCGGACAAACTCGGTCCCCTCCAGGAGATTTGGGACCTCTGACTATTTTGTATGAGCATTTTTTTGTGCACAAAGTGGAAAGGTGTGATTCTTTTTAGAAAATCTTTTACGACACAAGAAACATTGAGTAAAAAAAATAATTTTATGCACATTTGTGACACTCCAAGGGTATTACAATCCCCCCCTCAAAAAAAGATCTGTAGACATATCAAATGGAAAATTATTCCATTTTTTCTGTTTATATTGTATAGATTTGGATGATAAAACCTGTCAATAAGGGGGTTAAATCTCAGAAATACACAAATATTTTATCATATTTTGAAAGGACTGAAGCTAAGGATGAAATCCGTGTAAAAAAAGCAGATCTTATGAAAGATTTAATAATTTTTTTAACACAAGTCTCTATTGCACATTTTTGCGCTCCAGGGTGAAAGGTGTGATTTTTTTGGGGAAAAATCTGAGATTATGCAAAAAATATAAAGTAAAAAAATAAATAAATCTATGCACATTTGTGACACTCCAAGACTCTTACAATCCACCCCCCAAAAAAGTTCTGTAGATATATCACAAAAAAAGCTTAAACTTTTTCTGGTTTTTGAATGTTTTTACAGACCAGTTTTTAATGAAAAAACCTGGCATTTAAGGGGTTAAGTCTCAAAAACACAAATATTTTATTAGATTTTGAAAGGACTGAAGTTCCTAAAAAAAAACTGGACATATGAAAGATTTTATAATTTTATCAACACTTAAATCTCTTGTGCACATTTATGTGCAGAAAGATGAAATATGTCACAATTATTAAATGGTGTTAGGAGGGTTACAATGCTGCAAAGACATGACAATCATGGAGCAGCAACTGCCTTAAATAAACATATAAATTGTATAAATATAACTTACCCATGAATTGTCCATTGTAACAAAGGTGATGCGCGTGCACAGATGGGAGCAGACACTGGCTATCGTATCACAGACACAAAGGGGAAGAAACTCTGGATTAGAGCTTTAACACAACATTCAATCAATTTATACAACAAACACACAATGCAACTAAATATGTTCAGAACTCACTCTACAGAGTCTTCACAGGTCTTAGATGGTCACCCTTTTGAGTCCCCGCTCTGCCCGGAAAAGATCGCCTGGCCGTTGCATCCTTGGGCAAGACACTTAACCCACTTAGCCTGTTTGGTGGTGGTCAGAGGTGTAGGGGAACACGTATTATGAAAGTTTGCCTCTTCAATACGTGTTATTCGGGGTACCACCTTCTTTCGAAGGAATTAAATATTAGAATATTTAATCAGATTATTTCAGTCTCATAATATGAAGTCGCATGTCCGTCCAGATAGTGACTCAAATCACACATAAAAACTCACTGAATCGGCCAATTAAAATTAAGGTGAATATTTATTGAACAACAAGGAAGACAGACCAATAAACAGACAAACAAATAAACAGTTTAAACACTTAATGGAATTAACGATGCTACGAACAGGAAATTACATCAGACTTAGTATGTTTCTAGAATAAGTGGACTTTCTAACGTTCAAGAATCTTAAACACTAGTAAGAGTGGGTGAGGAAACGGAAAATGTTCTTTTAACACGGAAGATAATTTTGAATCTAAGCAAAATTGTAATTTTGGAGGGAGAGAAAGGAAAGAAAAAATGGAGGCAAAGATTTCACTTCCGGGCCACTGAGACACCAGCACAGATGTTTTCAATCCTTTGTCATGGGTTAAATGAAATCGATCTCTTACTTCTTTGCAGCACGGCTTGGAGTTAGTTCCCAGAGAGGTCCGTCTATTTCGAAGCAGTTCTCCTCCGAAAGTCGGAACTTTTCCTGGTTAGATGCCGTCTACTTTGTAAGGATCATGTCACTGGAAGTGATCATCATGTCTCGAAGGCCCACGGAAGGAATTCCCGGATCTGTAGTTTCTTCCTCCAGCTGGCGACGTGAAGTCTGGATTTTGTGGAATTAAACTATTCAAACAAAATACTTTGCGTGTTTGAACGTGCGTCGAATTTAAAGAAAAATGAGCTTTGAAGATCAAGAAAATCGCGCGTTAAAACGAAAGCTTAAGTGTCAAATAAACGAGGAGTTCGTTAAAATAAAATCAAGAAAAAGGTTTTAAACTTGCAAAACGAGGTAAAAAATGATAAAAATGAAACGGAGGTTTTCTTTGGAAAAAGGCGAAAAAAATGAGGAAGAAGTATAAAAGTTGAGAAGTGACAAAAGTAAAAATTGAGTATAAAGAAGGGAAGTAGGTAGAAGGGTCAAAAAGTGAGGCATTACTCCTTGCGAGGGGTCAATTATAGACTCTTCTCCCCGCCTCTTAGCCAATGAAAAATCCGTTTTGGGGAATTCGAATTTTAGGACGGCCCCTTCTGGTAGATTTACAGATTTTATTATATCAAATAAAACGCTTGCTCATCCACTCTTTGTAAGACTAAACATTATCATCAATTTTATCTTTTAACAAGAATTAATGAACAGTGTTTCCTTATTCTAATGACATATTACTTTTACACATATTAGTATTTATTCCTGAGTAGTAAAGAAGGGATTTGCAGGTTAATTCCATATATCCTAAGATCTGTAACATGTTTAATCAAAGCATTATTTTAAATCAATTTAGATTACATTGCTCTTTATAGCAACTTACTGAAGAGAGTGATTTAAACACATTTCGTTTTATGCACTGAACAATGTATCCCTAATTCATGTAGAAATACTCTTCTCAAAAGAAGAATGTTCCTTAGACATTTCCTATGGAGAGGACTTTTGATTAGCAGTCATTGATCAGATCAACAGTTGAATATAGTTTTCAGATATACACAGGGGTGAAAGTAAGCCGGTACGGTCCGGTACGGCGTACCACTAAGAGATTTAGTGCCGGTACACAGTACCGGAAAGACGGGAGAGCGGCTGCTTGCCGCTGGTTTTCGCCAGACCATAGTGTACTTCCGCTCAGCTTGTGTCAGTGAATAAGCAAGGCGGAACACACTCATCTGGCCGGGTTAGCCTTCTATGAAGCCTTCATTGAAAATTAATCACGACCGCAGTTTGAGAAAATAGAACCGAAATAACCGACTTTGAGCAAACTGAGCGCCTCAGTTAGCAGTACGCGAGTGCGCATGCGTGTCTATATCCCAAACATTTTCGAAACACAGCGGTTACTATGGGGATAGGTACGTTCGATTTATTGGACTGGAACGTTTTCCACAACCGGGCAACAGACGTCAAGAGACGCCGCCTCCGCTGGACCAGGACAGAGAATAAATTACACCTACGAAATTCCACACATTCTTTGGTTGGCTGCATTTCTTATAACATCATTTAAATATCTGTCAGTTATTAATAATAATATAATAAATAAAATAATCAGAACTTTCAAACACCATGCATATATACAGTATGTATATCCACATCTGTCCGTCTGTCCGTCTGTCCGTCTGTCCGTCTGTCCATCTGTCCGTCCGTCCGTCCGTCCGTCCGTCCGTCCATACATCTATTCATATATTGTGCATGTATGCTGAAAATTTAAGGCAACATTTGTCACCTTATGCTTGAATTAAAAGTCGATCATAGATATTGTGCCTTTTGCCATGTTATTTTAGCTGGATCAACCACAGCCAGGGTTTTTTCTTTACTTTTGTGTGTGTGTGTCGCTGCCCCCCTCCCCACACTCCTCTGGGAGTAATAGTACCGGCAAGAGTTTAAAGCTACTTTCACCCCTGGATATACATCAAATCATTTTGTCACTTTAGTTAAACTGGGTGAACATTCCTTCAGAGCAAAGATGCTGGTTTGATGCCTGTAAAAAAAAGGAGTGACTGAATTAGCTGTGATCACATTAAATAGTTCATATGTGTATTGAAGCAGTCTGGGAACATCTGTTGTTAGGGGGGTGCTCAGGGTGACACTGGAGATGTTTCATCTGACGTTTGAAGCAACCCAGGATGCTTTATACAAACACAAAGAAAAGGTTTTCCAAACACATTAGCATTTGCTGTAAATTATCTCGGCAGGGTATGTTGGCTTCAAAAGAGGCTCCCAGACCAGGTTCTGCTGAAAACTGTTTTCACAGTGGGGGGGGTTGACAGACTTATAGGTGAGCAGTCGTAAGTGTCGAGAATGACACAATCCATTCACAGAGAATGAAGATGCTGGGTAGTTTTATGATTCTAAGGAATGTGAAGCTAAGGTCTTCACATCACAGAGACAGTCCAACTGACAAACACACTCTCCTCCAATTTAATTAATTAGAAATGAGGCTGTTGATGCGTCCTACAGAGGGTCTAGTGGCGTCTGGCAGCCTTGCTTCTGTGAGTGTGTGTCCAAGGACAGCTGTGACTACAACATGTGTAGTTTATCACCATCAAATGTGTGAGTGTGTTTGTGAGAATTACAGACTGTAGTGTAAAGCGCTTTAGGAGTTGTATGACTTAAGAAAAGCGCTATACAAGTACATGTATTTATTGATGAGGCCTTTTTCGACTGCAGTCCATCCAACCAGCATACTGCAATGCAGGATATAAGCTGTAAAACAAAACAACAAAAAATTAGTCTACAAAACTTACAATTTATTTTGGGCCATCATTCATGCAGATCAGAAAAATTAGATTAGTGTAAACATACTTAAAATCTCATCCAGTTTAGAGTTGTCCCAGACAGTTTTCCCTTCAGGTACATTTCCATGCTTCCCAAAAGCACCAGCATTTTTTGCACTCCTTTGAAAAGAATTAACCAAAAAGATGAAGACAGTCTTTTCCGCCAAGTGGGTGGGAGGAAATGAAGGGGTCACTTCCAGGGTACAGCTCCTGCTTCTTGGATTTACTTTTTTTGCAGTCATCACATTGATCACCTGGTCCAGTTTATCTGAAAAGAGTCATAATGATTTAAGTTGGTCCCACCTGCAACACAAAATACAAATCACATTTTAAAAGAGCAGATTTCAGGTTGAATGTATTTTAAAATGCACATGATGTTGTCCTAAATTACTATGTAAAATACTAGTTTAAATTTCACTAAGTTTCATAATCTGGACCTGTGACGTAAGCGAAGGGAGTTATACACTACACGCAGCCCTAGCCCCGTGTAGCAAATGGCCATGTTATTGAGTCAGTGTGGTTACTAGTTTTGATTGTGTTAATTTGTCTTAAAATAATAAAATTATTATGTTTGTGGAGGCTGTACAAACAGGCTGTCAGGATGTGTCCACACATTTTTCAAATACAAATATGGAACCATCTTCAGACGTGTTTTGTCCAGCTGAAAAGAAGAGATTTCACTTCTGCCTTGGCTACAAAAAAACGTAGTCATTTGTGGTGCTCACTTCAAACCAGAGGATTCAAAATACTTTTTTTTCCTTTCTCAGTATCCTCAACAACTTACCGTAGCGATTTGTTCATCACCGTTCAGCTAGCTGAGTTGTACACCAAGCTTGCCCCCTCATCCGCTTGTCAGAATACATGTCAAGCTGGGACAGGGACTTTGAAGGGGGACAGTAGTAATTCACCTGAAGCCTGCATTGACCTGCAAACAAAGAAGTACACATAATTTAAATTAAAAAGAAAAAAATGTAGGAATGAAGTGAAGCTTGAAGTTTTTTTTAAATGCACACTGGTGTAAAACCAAACAACACGAAAGAAAAGCTTTCTGCATGCCAGAGCAAATTAATTCTGAGGCCACAAACAAATAAACATAGTGCAGATGCAACATATTCTGAGAGTGTTTAAGTGTTTAATAGAAGACTGATTCCTTATTAATTAGTTGTGTAAACTTAATGTGGCTCTGCCCTGTTGGCATTTATACATGTGATTACAAATAGTTAAAGATAGCATTTCTCCAAATTATTAAGAGCATTGTCACTTTATTCCAGCCACACATCAGCATTACTGTCATTTTCTCCAGACACACAGAACATTCTGCTCACTTGTTGATCTTGTGCTACTCATCGATATCTCTGTCTATTTGAGATCTTTGATTAGTCAAAGTTAAACAAAAATGCTTTATCATCATTTGTAGGTCAGAATAGAGGGTCTCTTTGTGACAGTGATCAATTATATGCTTAAAAGCTGATAAATAATTAATTTATTCATAAATTCATCATGGATGAGTCATTAGCTACGTTTACATGCACCAAATTTCCCCAATCTGATTAAAATCTTGGTCGATCTGAATTCCCAAATCCCTGTTTACATGGACACTAACTGAAATGATCTGATCATGCCATGAGTACACATGCACCAAGCACTCGATCAGGTTAAATGAGTTGAGCATGCGCACAGCGAGTTGTCTTTCCGGGGGAAGAAAAAAAAGTAAACAAACTCCGTCCTTTCTGCACGTCTTTCCCACCCCATCGTGTGCTCGATCTGACTCACGTTATCCCCAATATGGACCTTCTGCAGGTGATTACCTTTATGTTTGGGTTTTTACTGGTCGCATTAACCAAGCTAGAGGCTGAATACATATTGCTACTGCTCCTCCGCCACAGGAGAGGAGAACAGGATGACAGGATGACTGCACCAGCAGACCACTTCTGTTTACTTCCCGCTACGTTTTCTACTTGGGTCTGCGAAAGCAGAAAGACGTCACGCTGAAGTTGTACGCATGCGCAGTGGGCTTTTTTCACCCTTTCTTTCCGAATGGGTGTATACATGCACGTCTATCCGAATGAAGATCGGACAAAACCACCCCTCTCGATCGGAAGTTAATTTCTTTCGGATCAGGCTGCATCGGATCAAAACATTCTGATTGACATGTTTACATGATGTCTTTTTTATCCGATTGGGCGTTTATTCCGATTAAATGTGCCCATGTAAACGTAGCTATTGTTTATTTACCATATACTTTCTGAATAAACATTAAATTTGAGGCTGGATTTTTAAACGACATCACGTTTCTCTCAGATGGCCCTGAACACTATTCCTGAGAATCTTCGTCTCCCAGCAGCTTCACAAACTTTTAGAAAATTACAAAAGAATCTTAAATTGCCTGGCTTAGAATGTTATCAAATGTAAACAAAGTCACGGAACTCTCGCCCTTCCCGTCGGGTAGAAGTCCTAAACCACAACCCCAAGGTCTGGAATCTTCAGACGACGAAAGAGTGTAAAACACCAGTACGCAGTTCATTCAAGTACCGTAACATGGCAGAATCACCGGTAAGTGATAAGAATTAAGGTTTTTCATAAGTTTTTCAGGTAACACAAAAACAGTTAATTTCAAAATTATTTCCAGGATATCAGTCTCCATGTAAATGAGCTTAATTTTAAAGCTTGTATGTAACATTCATATGGTTTTACGTTTTACATTAATGCAGATTTTAATCCTTTCTTTTTTACCTTGCCAGGTGTCCAGAGCTGATTTAACTGTAATTTGAGATTCTACCGTTATAAGAGTTAGAACATAAATCAGTCTCCAATTGTAAATTCACCAACTCGCTTACAATTATAAAAAAACATCTATATACCAAAAAATTTTAAAATTGTATTAGATGTTAATTCATCAATACCCTAATTTTTTTTAAAGAAAATTGTAAAAATTAAAAAAGCCACTCTGTGTATGCCAGTGTTAATTTCGTTGACTAAAATATTTCGTCATAATTTTAGTCACGAATATATTTTTGCGGACGAAAACAAAACGAAAACTAAAATAGACGCCCCTATTTGAGACGATTATTATGACCAAAATTATGTTGATTTTCGTTGACAAATAAAAGACGAGATGAAAATAAACAGCGACAAAATCCAATCAGAGGAAAAGAAAGATGCAGAGAGGAATCAGTCAAAAAGCTAACAGCTGGGGCTACTGTGAAAAGAACCAATCAGAGCTCGGCTTATGGAGCGTTGAGCAGAGGCTTCCGTAGATGTTTGAGATGCTTCCGGGAAGACGCCAGATGAAGTGTGGAATGGTAAGAAAATGTCCATACTATATTGCAGTTGTTAACCCTATAATGCCCTTTGTATCATATTTGCTACATAGTTTTGATCATTTCTAACATGGTTACTCCCAGTAAATGATCCACTTGCCTTTTTTTTCAGGTTAAATCATCATTACTATATGGATGAATGCATTATTATTAACTTATTTTTTATATTACAACTAAACCGTAAAAACGGCCAATGTAATAAATGTGATACAAAAAAGCTATTATAAATAACATGATATAGCAAAAAACATTTGTGAATTTTGTTCTAAGGCTTCGTACACGTCTCAGTTCCAAATAATCAGAATGTTCTGGCTATTTTTTAATAAGTTGGGTCTTACAGGGTTAAATTAATACTTTAGAAAATATACTTATTTTAGTCGACTAAATCTACAATTGATTTTAGTCGACTAAAACTGGCACATATTTTCGTCGACTAAAATTAGACTACAATTAAAACTAGTTTAGTGACTAAAATTGAAAAGAATTTTAGTCAATAGACTATGACTAAAATTAAATTAAAATTTCTTGCCAAAATTAACACTGGTGTATGCAGACTGTTTTCTTAGTTATATATATTTTCTACACATTCTACATATGTAACTTGCACCAGTCATAAGCATGTAGAAGATTAGGAACCAACTAATGTTCTTCATTTCAATAGATACGAATCAGAGGCCTAAACTTGGACTCACACAGATTGCTGGATGTTTAACACGTGATTCAAGTCTCTTCTTGGACATCATGGATGAAACTCCAAGTGATCCAACCTTGGCTCCTCCAGGATCAGCTGGATGAGATCCTGTCAGTCACCTCCCGACATCTGATCAGACAGAACCAACTAAACATCACCAGAAAAAGAAACCAGGCAGAATCTTTCATCACGCTGTCGGAAAGCTCTACATTGGTGACTCAAACATGTGGGAAAAGAAAACAAAACAAAGAAACACTTCAGTTTACGAGTATGTGCTCTTAAAACAAACAAAACTTGTGTTTTTAAAAAGAATGTGGTCTTTATTAAAATGGAGCAGAATAAACTTCACGTTTCAAGCCAGAACAAAGTGTCTGATGTTTCATCTCCAGCAACTACTGTCACGGGCTCAGTGATCTTTGTGACCCACACTGCAGGACTCAGACACAGACAGCAGCTCAAGGTGCAAAAGTGAAGGTTTATTTACAAAGTATATACAGTGCAGAGAATGTGCTCGGTGATCTGGTGCGCCAGGGGGAGTCTCAGCACTGTAACGGAGAGGAGAGTTAGTTCCAGAGCCACAGAGATGGATCGAGAGATCTTTGTGCATAGCGGTGGAAGATAACTCACGGGAGAGATGAAGGAGGTATGCTTGGAGGACAGGTCCAGTGCGGTGCTGTGCAGGGAGGTGGTGAGTCCAGGTCGGGTGAGGAGGCCGGAGGGAGACAGACAGGGTTCCAGGCGATCAGACGCTGGACACAGACGAACTCACAGGAACACAAGGAGCAGGGTGAAACAATCCTGGAGAGAACAGGGTTAGTTGAACACGGGAAAAAATCCAAACGTCTTCTCAAAGAGCAAATGGTTTCAAAATGTTTCTCGGAATCACAAGGACTAAATCACAAGGACGGCACATGGGAGCTACCATTCAGGTCAACAACCAGGCGCCGAATGAAGGTCTACCTCAGGTTTAAGTAGCACCCTGCTCCTCATCAGCGCTGATCGCCACCAGGTGTAGATAATCTGCCTCACGCTCCAGCGTAGATCCTCCTGCAGGCAGATGACTCACCCGACACCAAAAAACACAGCACACACAAACACTGAACCTGACATTACCCCCCCCCCCCCCCCCCCCCCCCCCCCCCCCTTAACGACCGCCACCTGGCGGTAAGGCACGAGAAGCCTCAAAATCCTTTATAAGCTGAGGGTCTTTAACCTCTTAAGCCCCAACGTCCCCCAATCGGGGGACTTAGGGCCTCACCGAAAAAGGGCTTAAGAGGTTAATAAAGGAGGCCGGCACCCAAGACCTATCCTCGGGCCCGTAGCCTGGGAAGGCTACGAGGTACTGCCGGCCTCTCCCACGTCTGCGAACATCCAGCAGACGGTCCACAGTATAAACTAACTGCCCATCCACAACTCGGGCGGGAGGGGGGGGGAGTGGATGGAGGACACAGGGGACTAGAAACGACTGGTTTGACCAGGGACACATGGAACACAGGGTGGATCCGCATAGAAGCGGGCAGACGGAGCTTAACGGTGGAGGGGCCAGGGACGGTCAAAATCTCAAAGGGACCTATGAAGCGGGGAGCCAGTTTCTTGTGCGTATTTTTGAGCTGAATATCACAGGTGGAGAGCCATACCTTTTGCCCAACGGTGTAGGTGGGCGCAGGGAGACGTCGCCGGTTGGCCACCTTCCGGTTTTGCTCCTTAGTGCGCTCCAACAGTCTGCGCCCAGGTGCGCCTACACCGCTGGACATGGGCGTGAACAGAGGGATGAGCTGGTGGTTGGTTCTCGGAGGGAAACAGGGGAGGCTGGTAACCTAAAGAGATCTCAAAAGGGGATTTGTTAGTGGCAGATGAGACGTGAGAATTATGGGCGTACTCCACCCAGGGGAGATGGTCGCTCCAGGTGGAGGGGTCGTTCGAGCAAACACAGCGCAAGGCGGCCTCCAGCTCCTGATTCATCCGCTCGGTTTGACCGTTAGTCTGCGGATGAAAACCGGAGCTGAGGACCACCTGCGCTCCGAGTGCCGCGAAGAACTCCCTCCAGACCTGGGCAATGAACTGGGGCCCACGGTCCGACAGGACCTCCTGGGGGAGCCCAGGGAGCCGGAACACATGTTTAATTAGCAGTTTAGCAGTCTCCAGGACTGATGGGAGTCTCTTCAATGGGATGAGGTGAGAGGCCTTAGAGAAACGGTCCACTACCGTTAAAATGACCGAAAACCCTTTACTGACCGGCAGCCCTGTGATAAAGTCCAGAGCTATGTGGGACCAGGGTCTGCTGGGGGTCTCGAGAGGTTGGAGCAGCCCGTGGGGATGATGATTGGAGGTCTTATTGCGCGCACATACCTGACAGGCTTGGACGTACTCCTTAATGTCTTTATACATGGACGGCCACCAGAAAGACCGCCGTATGAGTCCCACCATTCTCCCCACTCCTGGGTGTCCTGAGAACCAGGTGGTGTGTGCCCAGTGGAGCAGGCGAGAATGAACTGTTTGTGGAACATACCTGCGGTTCGGAGGTTCGGTGGCCGGTCCGGGATCAGTCTGTTGTGCGCGTCTGATTGCCTCTTCGATGTCCCACGTGACTGCTCCGATGACACAGGCTCGGGGAACTATGGTGCGTGTCTCTGGGGGATAGTCGATGGAGAACTGGCGGGATAGGGCATCAGGCTTAATGTTCTTGGAACCAGGTCTGTAAGAGATCACAAAGTTGAAGCGAGAAAAGAAAAGTGACCATCTGGACTGACGGGGGTTGAGTTGCTTAGCTTCTTGGAGATATGCCAGGTTCTTGTGGTCAGTCCAAACCACGACCGGATCTGCTGCACCCTCCAGCCAGTGTTTCCACTCCTCAAACGCCAGCTTGATGGCCAGTAGCTCTCGGTCTCCCACGTCATAGCCCCTCTCGGCAGGAGACAGGCGACGAGAGAAAAAGGCACAGGGATGTAGTCGCTGATCGTGCTGTCCCACCTGAGACAGCACAGCGCCCATGCCCGAATCCGAGGCATCCACCTCCATGGTGAACTGTTTGGAGGTGTCTGGCTGAATGAGGATGGGGGCACTGCTGAACTTCTCCTTCAGCCTCAGGAATGCGTGGTCGGCCTCGGGAGTCCAGCTGAATGTCTTTTTGGTGGAAGTGAGAGAGGTTAGTGCAGCAGCAGTCTGACTATAGTTACTTATGAACTTTCTGTAGAAATTTGCAAAACCCAAAAAACTCTGGAGCTTTTTGCGTGTAGAAGGTGTAGGCCAGTCCACAACAGCCTGCACCTTCACCGGGTCTGGTTTCACCTGTCCATTTTTAAAAATGAAACCCTGGAATCCTAAAGATGACGCATGAAACTCGCATTTCTCTGCCTTCACAAACAGGCGGTTCTCCAGCAGGCGTTGCAGCACCTGACGGACATGGACCTTATGTTCTGCTTCAGAGGAAGAAAAAAATCAAAATGTCATCAAGGTAAACAAACACAAAGGAGTTTAAAAAGTCTCTTAACACGTCATTAATGAGGGCTTGGAAAACGGCGGGGGCATTGGTGAGCCCAAACTGCATCACCAAGTACTCGAAATGCCCCAGTGGTGTCTTAAACGCCGTCTTCCATTCATCCCCCTCCCGGATCCGAACCAGGTGGTAGGTGTTCCGCAGGTCCAGCTTTGTGAAGATCGTTGCTCCCTGCACAGATTCGAAAGCAGATGCTAACAGTGGTAAGGGGTATTTGTTTTTTACCGTTATCTGATTCAGTCCTTGAAAGTCAATACATGGTCTAAGAGACCCATCTTTCTTTGACACGAAAAAGAAACCTGCTCCCAGAGGTGAAGTGGAGCGGCGGATGATACCTGCCTCCAGAGACTCTTTGATGTACGTCTCCATGCTCTCGCGCTCCGGATGCGAGATATTATACAGTCTACTGGAGGGCAGGGGGGCTCCGGGCAGCAGCTCTATAGCACAGTCATATGGCCGGTGAGGTGGAAGAGATACTGCTCTGGGTTTGCTGAATACCTGTCTGAGATCATGATACTCCTGGGGAACTCAGGTGATGTCAGGTATCTCCTCATTGGCCTGCGACTGAGGCAGTGTGGATCTTGCCAGAGCTGAGTGTAGACATTGCCAAAGACAGAGCAGACTCCAGGAGTCGATCTTACCCTCAGTCCAGTTGATGTGAGGGTTGTGCGTCTGCAGCCAGGGATGGCCCAACACCACCGGAACCTGCATAGAGGGGAAAATCAAGAAGGAGAGTCTCTCACGATGATTACCGGAAATTACCACCTCTAGATCGCAGGTCCGGTGGGTGATGGCAGTGAGGGAGCGGCCATCCAAGGCGGCGACGCTGACGGGAACCTGAAGCTTCTGCACTGAAATCCCAAGCTGCTTGGCGAGGGCAGCATCTAGGAGGTTCTGCTCACAGCCTGAGTCGACTAGAGCTTGAGTCTGAAAAGAGTCAGTACAATACAACAAGGTTACAGGCAGGGTTAAACGAGAGGTTTTTTCTCCTGGGGCCGTCTGACCTCCCGGTGTTACTGACGGCTGGGATGGTTTAAACGCTTCGAACAAGCAGCAATGAAGTGTCCTGTTGTTCCACAGTATAAACACTCCCGTGCTTCCATTCGCCTTTGTCGTTCTGTGGGGGAGAGCCGCGCGTTTCCCAGCTGCATCGGTTCCTCTCCGGTTGAAACAGGTGCAGCTCTGACAGGTGGAACAGTCTCAGGTGTTCTGTGTACCGCATGAAGCGGAGAACGAGCGCGATGCTCATCCAAATAGAATCCAGTCATCCAATGATCAATCTTAGTAGCAATGGTTATTAATTCCTCCAATGACTGGGGTTCATCTCTGTGAAGAAGCTGCTCACAAATAGGCTTATTTAGCACTCCCAGAAACGCTCCCTTGAGCGCAGGCGTGTTCCAGCCAGAGTGCGAAAGTCTACAGCGAAGTCGGCTACAGACTTCTTACCTTGTTTGATGTGACGGAGTTGATGGGTTATTTCTGTCTCGGATTTACGATAGGTGAAAGTCTGTTCAAAGTCCTTCCAGGGATGTGCGTAAGATGAGGGAGTAGCTGTATTTGGCCTCCGCCCATCGGAGCGCACGTCCCCTATCTTTGAAGCATCATCAGGGAAGGACTGAGGAGAGCGGCAGAAAATTAGTGAGCACTGTAACAAGAATCCGGAGCCTTTACCTGCCTCCCCAGCATAAGCTTCCGGGTTGGGTAGAGATACGTTGCGCACCGGGGCGCACGCCATGGAAGCCGGCGGATCGGGCTCAGGCGGAGCCGTGGCTGGCTGTGGAGGAGGCTGGGAAATGACAGATAGTTGATTATTAACAGTTTGTAGTAGACCCGCAATTTCTTCCAACCGTTGATGGTTGTAATGTTGTCACTCACATAGCGAATTTAACATTGATTCGTGTCGAGAGAAAATTTCTGAAGCTCCAACAGGGAGCTGTCTGGCTGAGTCCGCGGGGTCTGACCGGCCTGGTTGTTCTGTCACGGGCTCAGTGATCTTTGTGACCCACACTGCAGGACTCAGACACAGACAGCAGCTCAAGGTGTAAAAGTGAAGGTTTATTTACAAAGTATATACAGTGCAGAAAATGTGCTCGGTGATCTGGTGCGCCAGAGGGAGTCTCAGCACTGTCTCACGGAGAGGAGAGTTAGTTCCAGAGCCACAGAGATGGATCGAGAGATCTTTGCGCATAGAGGTGGAGATAACTCACGGGAGAGATGAAGGAGGTATGCTTGGAGGGTGGACAGGTCCAGTGCGGTGCTGTGCAGGGAGGTGGTGAGTCCAGGTCGGGTGAGGAGGCCGGAGGGAGACAGACAGGGTCCCAGGCGATCAAACGCTGGACACAGACGAACTCACAGGAACACAAGGAGCAGGGTGAAACAATCCTGGAGAGAACAGGGTTAGTTGAACACAGGGGAAAAAATCCAAACGTCTTCTCAAAGAGCAAATGGTTTCAAAATGTTTCTCGGAATCACAAGGACTAAATCACAAGGACGGCACATGGGAGCTACCATTCAGGTCAACAACCAGGCGCCGAATGAAGGTCTGCCTCAGGTTTAAGTAGCACCCTGCTCCTCATCAGCGCTGATCGCCACCAGGTGTAGATAATCTGCCTCACGCTCCAGCGTAGATCCTCCTGCAGGCAGATGACTCACCCGACACCAAAAAACACAGCACACACAAACACTGAACCTGACAACTACATATTAAAATCAAGCAATACAAGAACATTTTCTCTCCTGCTGCAGGTTTAGATCCCAGATACAATAAAACCTTTATCTCTGTTAGTGGACCACACAGATGAGCAGCCATCATCAAGAAAGAAACCTCACAGAAGTCCCTCAAAGTTCAAAACAGCAGCTCACAGCATAAAATGAGAACTGCAAACTATTAAGACTGAATTGATGTTATTTGAGGATTTCTGTCTTATGAAACAGCTCTGACAAATAAAATCTGCTCCGTGAGCTGAAAAACTGAAAAACAATGAAACTGTGACAAAAATAATAAAAATCTTCAGAATCTTTTTCTCTTGAGGATTTTTGGTCTCCAGTTGACCTTTCTTGAGCTTTCTTCAGTCTAAAAGAAAGAAATGATACGGTTAAAAATCATCCTGCAGCCTGTAAATCAGCACAGATATGTAACGAGACACGATAACTCACAGCTGTGTTGTCCTCTTTGTAAACTTTAATGGTCTATAAGTAAACAGATGCGCCAGATATGCGCGCATGGACACGACGGTAACGGTATGGAATTAAATTTCAGTCAAAAAGCCTAAGCGTGTGCCCGCGAGTGCAATCCACAGCACGTGTGTAAATTCACCCCACACGCCTGCGTATGATTTATTACACGGGTATTCAGGAACCACGCGTGTGGATCTCCAAACAGGCGCCTGTACATGAAGCTCTCATACGAGCGTGAAGGCAAACCAGGAGAGGCTGCGCGCGCGAAAGGAAAGTAATTATGACTCTAAAAACCGCTCTAAAATGATCCATGAAAGCCGGTAATACAGCCCCAAAGCTAACCCTAATCCCCAATATTGTTTTCAAAATCCCACCAGGGCGGTCCCTGGAGCTCCAGAGCAGGAGGGGAGAACATCCAGCCTCCATGCCCAGGAGATAGCAGCCCAAATGGGGTAAAAATCCCACCAGGGCGGTCCCTGGAGCTCCAGAGCAGGAGGGGAGAACATCCAGCCTCCATGCCCAGGAGATAGCAGCCCAAATGGGGTAAAAATCCCACCAGGGCGGTCCCTGGAGCTCCAGAGCAGACCCATTCATTTTAGAGTGGTTTTAGCCTGTTTGGAGGCACTCTGGCTGGGGAGAGGGACGTGCACAGGGTCCTGTCATCCACCCTGGAGTGACGGTTCTCCCTCTCATCTCGACAGTTGCAAGGGGAGCTTGAGCTCCAGATTTTATAATAATGTTTTGTTGTTGCTTTGTATTGTACAGAAACTTCTATAAAAAAAAAAAATGTGCGGCTGCAGCTGGTTCTATGTCTGGTTCTTCTTCCACCACTAGCAGGAAGCTGCCGCTGGTTCTTTCGGTGGGCGGTGACTGATATAAAATGACCAATCACATGAGGATCACATCGGGCCTTAGTCTCCTCCTCCAAACAGTCATAATTACTTTCCTTTCGTGTGCGCAGCCTCTCCTGGTTTGCCTTCACGCTCGTATGAGAGCTTCATGTGCAGGCGCCTGTTTGGAGATCCACACGAGCGGTTCCTGAATACCTGTGTAATAAATCATACGCGGGCGTGTGGGGTGAATTTATGCGCGTGCTGTGGATTGCACGCGTGCGCACACGCGCAGGGACGGTTAAATACGCGTGCGTGCTGCAGAAAATCACGCTTAGGCTTTTTGACGGAAATTTAATTCCATAGTAACGGCACAGATGAAGTTACAGTTAGTAACAGAACAGAACGGTTTTCTATATCAGATATTAATAACTCATGATCGGGCAATAAAAACTAGAACAAATGTTACACTTGACATTATTTCACACTGAAGAAGTCGGTGATTATTTTTGGCGACCGTCTGACAGCTTCAGCAGACGCGCAGGGCCGGTTTTTGCTATGGGCAATGTGGGCGACCGCCCAGGGCGCCATCTATGTAAGGGCGCTTGAGCGCCTTAATAAAAAAAATAAAAAGGAATAAAATGACAATAATAATAATAAAAATTCTCAGTTTTCTAGACTACCGCCGCACATTTCCATTAGTGGAGTGGGCGCTGCCGCTGGGGCGCCCTCATTGTCACCTGAACTTGCGGCTGAGAGTCAGAATGCTTGTGTGTCTCCCCGCTCCCTCCCTCCCTTGCCTCAGAAGAGACGAGAAGGCGGCGAGGTATAGACTGATCCCAGGCCAGCGAGGCCATACAACACAAACTTCTTCAAAATTAATTATATTTTATTCCTAAAATTAAAATAGATCCATATCCTACAAGTAGCCTAATTAATTGGGTTATGTGTGAAAAATGGAAAGAAAAAAAATTGGTTTGGTGATGTCATCTACGTGAGTCACGTGACGTGACACCGGTTGATGGGCGAGTTAACGGTGAGCTGCTGACTTTCATCCATGAGAAGGAGCTTGCAGAAATCTATCCCAATCTGTGGACTGCACTCAGAATTGATTAGACCCTTCCAGTGATAGTAGCTGAAGCAGAGAGGAGTTTTTCCAAGCTGAAGCTTAACATACTTGAGGTCCACGATGTCACAGGAGCGTCTCTCTGGACTTGCCGTCATCAGCATCAATCATACAGTTGCACAAAAGATTTCATACGATGATGTAATTGATGATTTTGCGTCAAAAAAGGCCAGAAAAGTCAAGTTCTAGATTGCACTTCACACCTGGTAATGTTAATGCCAGTTGTATACAAGGTGAAAAACACATGTTGAAAAATCTGCTACTGCACATTCTGAGCGTTAAATTCATATTCTGTTAATTATTTACTGTTCTTCTTTTTGATTTTATACTCCATAAAGTACTTTTTTCTTTTTTTAAATTTTATGTTGTTTTTCTCTGTTCCTGTGTTTTTGTTACATCTTTGTATTGAAGATTATATAATAAAATAATACAAATCATATGATATATTTTATATATTTCAGTGTGTTGGTGGGGTTTGGGGGTAAGTCTGTTCTTTTTTTGGGGGGGAGGGCGCCATGGGATTCTTCGCCCAGGGCGTAAATCTAGCCAGGACCGCCTCTGCAGACGCGCGTGTGTAAACACCAGAGCAGTCTAGTTCCACTAACCTAACAGCGAGGGTGTGTGTGAGAACATCAACGGAGGACAGTGAGAGAACAAAACACGGCGGATTTCTCGACGTGGAACCAGCCGGAGGCTGTTTCTCCTGCTGCTACGTTCACCACAGAAGAGGTGTTGTGAATAAAAATGGGTAATTTTATTTGGAGCCCAGAAGCAAAATAAATGCAGAAGTCCGTATGACGGGAGACAATGTACAAATATTCCATTCGGACCGAAAAATATGATTGGTTAATGTTTTTAGACAAATACATGAGAATCACTTAAAGAACAACTAACCCCCCCTGCCAGAGACTTACTTCCGCCTCAGGGAGATTTCAAAACTGGTGCTGAAATGGGCGTGCCGGGAGGACCGAGGGGCACGAGCGGGAGGGGGCTAGTTGGCTGGGTTTGGGCTGTGATTGACAGTTGGCTTTGGCGCTGACACTGACAGCTAAAGTGCATAATGGCAAGCGATAGCGAGTCAAGTTTTGCAACAGAGAGATCCTTTGAGGTGGAAGATTTTTCTCCACCTCCCTCCCCTGAGATGGAGGTTCTGGAGGAGGGTTGGGTGGCGGACGCTAGCGGCCCTGAGCCGTATCGCTTCGAGTGCGAGCTCCAGCGAAGCCTGAGGCGGCCGGTGCTGCGGAGGCTGCCGTAGCATCGCAGCACCGTATGGGGCCAGTTTCAGAGTGGTAAATGGCGTTAGCATGATTGCTATTATAAATATTATATATTATTATAATTACATAATTGTTTTATAGATAATTTGTTGTTTACCTTGAACAGTTTCAAGTCAAGTTTCAAGTT
Source organism: Pachypanchax playfairii (assembly GCA_006937955.1). Taxonomy (NCBI): domain Eukaryota; kingdom Metazoa; phylum Chordata; class Actinopteri; order Cyprinodontiformes; family Aplocheilidae; genus Pachypanchax; species Pachypanchax playfairii. Next base: position 136,534 of record SSNP01000302.1, read on the forward strand.
CATTTATTTATAAAGCGCCAGTTCATGACAAAGTCATTTCAAGGCACTTCACAGAAAAATCAACCAATTAATAATAAAACATTTTCTATCTAAGGAACCAGCCGATTGGGCTGAATTGTTATTTCAGCACAATCCCCCATCCTGAGCAAGCACGATTGGCGACAGTGGAAAGGAACGACTCCCTTTTAACAGGAAGAAACCTCTAGCAGAACCCGGCTCAGGATGGGCAGCCTTCTGCCTTAGCCGACTGGGGTCTGAGCTGACAGGAAAGAGACACAGACAAACACAGATGTATTTTGGCCAGTCGTCATGTCTATAGAAAGATAAACAGAGAAGCAGTTAATGACAGCAGTAACAATCAAAGCAATAACAATTTGATGGCTCTAGTGGGAATATTTCATTGTTTGTTTATGTGAGATACACCCTCCTCAGAGGCAGCCAGAGTAAAGAAAGACAGCAGAGTGAAAAAATGTGGTCAGTATGTCCTCCGGCAGTCTAAACCTATAGCAGCATAACTAAAGGGAAAGCTCAGGAGAACCCAAGCTAACCCTGACTATAGGATTGCGTAAAAAGGAAAGTTTTAAGTCTATTCTTAAAACTACACAAGGTGTCTGCCTCACGGATAAAAAGTGGAAGCTGGTTCCACAGGAGAGGAGCCTGATAACTAAAAGCTCCTACTCCCATTCTACTTTTAGAAATTCTAGGAACTACAAGCAGACCTGCAGTCTGAGAGCGAAGTGCTCTGTTAGGAGCATATGGAATAAGATCTTTAATATAAGCTGGAGCTTGGTCGTTCAAGGCCTTATACGTCAAAAGTAAAACCTTAAACTTTATTCTAGACCTTACAGGGAGCCAATGAAGTGATGCTAAAACAGGAGAAATATGGTCTCTCCTTCTAACTCTCATCAGAACTCTGGCAGCAGTATTTTGGATCAGCTGGAGGCCTTTAACAGCACTATTAGAACACCCTGATAATAATGAATTACAGTAATCAAGTCTAGATGTAATAAATGCGTGAACTAAAGTTTCTGCATCTCTTTGATTCAAAATGCTCCCAATTTTAGCAACATTACGCAGGTGGAAGTAGGCCGTCCTGGTAACATGCTTTATATGAGAACTAAAGAACATGTCCTGGTCAAAGATAACACCCAGGTTCTTTACCTTCTTGCTGGAGGCTAAAATTAATGCCATCCAACGTTGATGACTGACTACACAACTTGTTCCTAAGATTCTCAGGCCCAAAAGTCACAACCTTTGTCTTGTCTGAATTTAAAAGCAAAAAATTAAGCGTCATCCAACGTTTTACATCATTAAGACAAGCTTGTAATCCCTGCAGCTGGTTGGGCTCATCAGGCTTCATTGATAGATATAACTGAGTATCATCTGCATAAATATGGAATTTTATACCATGTTGTCTAATAATTTTACCAAGCGGTAACATATATATAGTAAAGAGGATTGGTCCAAGCACTGAACCCTGAGGAACTCCATGACTGGCTCTGGTATATGAAGAAGATTCATTATTTACATGAACAAACTGGAATCTTTCAGTTAAATATGATTCAAACCAGTTTAATGCAGTTCCCTGAATCCCAATATCATATTCAAGCCTCTTCAATAGGATCTTATGATCTATAGTATCAAACGCAGCACTGAGATCTAACAGGACAAGTACAGAGACAAGTCCACTGTCTGAGGCCATGAGAATATCATTAGAAACTTTCACCAGTGCTGTTTCAGTGCTATGATGAGCTCTAAATCCTGACTGGAACTCTTCCTGTGTAGATGATCACATAACTGGTTTGCAACTATCTTTTCTAGAATTTTTGAGATGAAGGGTAAATTGGATATAGGTCGATAATTACCTGGAGATCCTGGATCAAGATCAGGTTTCTTAAGTAAAGGTTTAATAACAGCAACCTTAAAGGCCTTAGGCACATATCCATTCATTAATTTTAAGAGGTGTGGAGCTGGCCTGAGGAATTTCAGGGATTGCAATCAAGCCCTCTGTAGCACAGGACACGCTCCGGTTTGGGGCTCTGGCTTGGGTGGCTATATATACTGTATATAAAAAAAAAACAACACACCTTTATATTAGCACCAATTAGGAACTACCTAAGCATGTAATAGTATCAAGCAAAAATAGTATAGATTACTTCAAATTATTTATAACAGTGTACTGTATAGATAAAATAGAAATCACCTTTGCTTCGCCTACAAGGGTTCAAGTTGGCCTGGACACATGCTTGCTTGCCAGTGAATGGATCAGTTTGACAGCCAATTTCACGAGACCTTTGTTGCTGAAAACATATTAACAATAATGAAAATAAATGTACTCTTTTGTAGTGGGCAAGTTTATGTAGTACACTTTCTATATAATTCCTATAAGTGAACATAAACTACAACAAATAATGGAGCACAAGGTTGAACAACCAGCACAACCATACATGTCTAATTAGTTTTATGAGTTTGGCAATATAAATCATGTGTAATATGATGTTACCACGCACACAGTACAAAACAAAACCAGCCAGGGCCGGAGTGGGACTCATCTTCAGCCCTGGAGTTCCACGTCTCAGACTGGCCCATTTTAGATCACAACCTATTATTATTAAAACCATAAAATCTTAACCTTACATGTTAAATCTACAATGGTGCACTGTTACATAAAGCCTTAATTCACTGTAATTGATTTAGCAATATTTGATGAGGATAAGAAAAAAATGTATATTATGTGACTGAGTGTGATTGAAACTATCAACAGACTCATAGAAAGTGGTTATCCAATGCTTGCAAGTTCAAATACTCTGTTACAACAGCTCACCTGCTCCTACCAGCCTACTGACAGGAGCATCTCCTCATCACTTCCTGGCTCTGCTTCTGGCACTCAATCATATTTTTAGGTCATAACTCAGTACAAGCTCCCCTTTTACAAACAATTCTGATCAATTCAGTTTCACAAATGTAGTGCTGAATTGTCCAGCATCTGAGGATACTTAGCAGGCCTCCAGACTTTATTATATTAATATTCAGTCAGTGGGTAATACTATCTGCCCAATTGTGGGTTCATGGCTGGTGCTTGGTGGCTCTTGCTTCTGACTCAAGCCTGCTGTTTGTAACAGCAGCTTGTTTTAATAGAAAAGCTGCCAATTTTTTGCACATTTAGCTGCGCCTGTTTCCAGAACTTTTCTCTATAAATCCAACCTTCTCCACACCACCTTTCTACTCTACGTCTGTAAACACAGCTGGCCGAGGGCACTGACGTGTTACGTCAGGTGCGACTGAAAAAAAAAAAAAACAGAGCCGACAGTGGAGATGGCCCAGGACCAGGTAGCAGCGTAGGTTACGTGATCAACACAGAAACATGACTAAACACCGGCCCGCAAAAAAGAAAAGAAAAAGGGAGGGAGCGCCGGACCACCAGGAATTGTCCCGGTCCTCCTGATTAGCCACTCCGGGTCTGAAACCAGCAACCCAGTATAAAATATCAACACAAAGTGGATAGTGGATATACCATGCCTGTACCTTTGCAGCTCAGTGTCATAACGCCCAGACTCATTCATATTGTAATTTAGCATTTGCTGAAATACTAGATACTATTCAAAGCTGACAGAAAAAGGTAATATACGAGTGTCTTACACTGCAGGTATAAACCACAAACACTGCTATTATCACTGCTGTAATCAACCTTGGTAAAACGTAATTCTTAGCAGTTTTTAGCTCCTTATTTTGCTCACTCACCTCAGACTGGCGCCCTAAATTCTCTTGTTGGCGGGACAGCAGTGTCAGTTGCCTTTGGCTCAGCCATGGAAGAGCAAGGGTGGGGACGGCCTCCCTCTTCAAAACGAGCTTCTTCACAAAGCCACGTTCATGCTCCAGCAAGTTGGTGCAGGAATCGTGGGTAAAATGTTGTCTGCAAACTCCGGCATATAATTTTCTACACTAAATATTGGAACTAAAATCTAAGTTAATAACGCTAACTAAATGCTGTGCTATCAAATCGCTAACCTGAAAATCGAAGATGTTCGCAATGCTCTCTATTCCAACTCCAGCTCGCTACGAGGTGTGTCTACGGCTGAGCCGTTTTTATACTCGGCAGCGGCAGAGCTGCCACAACACAAAATCTTAAGAATCTCAGAGCCAATCATCAAATTGGACGCGAAATTCGAATGCAGTACACTGTTTAACCTTAGGAGGGAGCCACACAGACGTTTTTTGGCTTAAAGTTAAGATTTTAACAAATATGCACTAAAATATCAAAATAATGACTGGGACATGTAGTTAAGACTACTAGACACCCGTTTAGACAGTTTATCAGCAAAAAAAGTTGATTTGGTGGTTAGTTGCACTTCAATTTTTTTTTTCTCTTTTTTTTTTTTATCTTCACAACATATTTCTATCTATGCTGTGTTAAAACATTTTTAATGGGCATGAAAAAAACATGTTAAGCTAATTTGTTATGCAAAATGAGTATAGCAGCTTTAAACAGTTTTCAGTCAGGGTTGGGTCACTCACTAACTAGCCGCTAGCTTGTTGAAGCACATTGTTGAAAACGTAAAATAAATATGCAGAACATGTTATGTTGGACATATCACTGACCTAGCAAACAAGAGATACGTTTGTTTTACTTATTTGTTTCATGAAACAGCATTAAACACCTTTTTTCTTCTTGGCGGTTTTGATGGCTTCCAGCTCCAGGTTGACCTTTATTTCTTCTTCTGTGTTTTTTTTTGAATGGCACAAACAAGTTTAGGTTCTCCAGCTGCATTATCGCCCCTATCGTTCAGCAAGTAGTAGTGCAAAATAAATACGTAGAGTAGACAAACTTGAGATCAAAGTGAGATCTCTTTTTAATCTTGAGAGGAGTCTAATATTTTGTTCCTTTATTGGTCAGGAGAACTAGATGAGAAACAGGAGAAATAAGCCAAAGACTCAAATTTGTCTCACACAAAACTCAAAATTGTCTAGGAGTTCAAAATGAGAGAATACCTGTTCCCTCAGCTGCTCCTAATGTAAACATGATAGCGGTAGCCAAGGAACTGGTCACTTTTTACGGTGACATATTTTGCTGACATCCCAAAGTGAAAAAGGGTCTGAACTCTAAGTTGTAGGAGTTAATTAATGCAGGCGGAAGTTTGAAGGGGAGATACAAGATTGAGGTGAGGTCCTAATTCTGACTCATCTGGCACAAAATTTTATGACTTTTATGCCTAAAACACGAAACAATGTTGTTAATCAAATGTTTAGTGGTCAATCTTTAAAATAAAAAAGATTTAACATGTTTCATGGTTCAAATGCTACATATTTAGTAACTAGTGTGAGCTCGCTAACCTTAAGCGCTCAGCCACCAAAAAAGCTTACTTACTGTACTAGTGTTAGCTTACTTACTATGAAACATACTATGTTATAATAAGTACTTATGGTTTTAAGCATTGCGTTCTGTTGTCAGGGTTAACAAAATTAACTAGTGTGATCATCTAGGAGACTCGAGTGTTCCTCTCTGACAGTGGTCTGCTTGGTGGCTCCACCAGATGGGAGAGTGTCTGATGACTGCATAATTGAGGTGAAACATCCCTATGCAACCAGAAAGACCATAATTCAGACAGCGAAGACAAATTACTTTTATCTCAAACTGAATGAAGACACTGGCTTACTGAAAATAAAACAGACCCACAACTACTAGCATCAGATTAAGGGCAACCTGTATCTGACAGGAGCTGTCACGTGTCACCTGGTGGTGCGGACTCTGCTGGCTCTTGTCATCCTGCTCAGTCATAAACGTCCAGCTTGGGCATGTTTTAGAATCATTTTATAATGATTTTTCCTGCCCCATATTGTTTCAGATACCCCTTAAGCCCTAGGCCTATTTTGAAGCCTTGCTCACGAAAAATGCTTACCCAACAAAAAATAGTTGTATTTCAGCAGCCAATAGTAGTTTTTGAACAATTCTGGTGTCATTGGAAAGGTAACATTCAGTAGAATTGATAGATGTATCATTATCCATGTTATCTGTTACTGGTTAGGAGAAACTGAAGATGGAACACAGCAGGCCTTTTAAGAAACTGATGTCACACAGTCACCCATATGGTCGACCCTAGTTTTTAAAAGTTAAATGATTAACCCAGCATTTTTTACATGTTGAAAATTTACTTGATTGCAAGATACACTCACCGGCCACTTTATTAGGTACACCATGCTAGTAACGGGTTGGACCCCCTTTTGCCTTCAGAACTGCCTCAATTCTTCATGGCATAGATTCAACAAGGTGCTGGAAGCATTCCTCAGAGAGTTTGGTCCATATTGACATGATGGCATCACACAGTTGGCACAGATTTGTCGGCTGCACATCCATGATGCGAATCTCCCGTTCCACCACATCCCAAAGATGCTCTATTGGATTGAGATCTGGTGACTGTGGAGGCCATTTGAGTACAGTGAACTCATTGTCATGTTCAAGAAACCAGTCCGAGATGACTCCAGCTTTATGACATGGCGCATTATCCTGCTGAAAGTAGCCATCAGAAGTTGGGTACATTGTGGTCATAAAGGGATGGACATGGTCAATAACAATACTCAGGTAGGCTGTGGCATTGTAACGATGCTCAATTGGTACCAAGGGGCCCAAAGAGTGCCAAGAAAATATTCCCCACACCATTACACCACCACCACCAGCCTGAACAGTTGATACAAGGCAGGATGGATCCATGCTTTCACGAGGCAGCAAAACAGACTTACAGATCAGGATGACCAGCGGAGGAAGAACAGGAAAGTAACAAACATTCAGGGCTACATCGAAAAGGAAATCAATGCAAAAATATAATGTCCAGAAATAATAAAAAAACAGATAACAAAACTCCTGAGACCTAACAACTTTAGGACTTAAAAAAACCCTGAAGGAAAATCAGCAAATTTCATCAATTCAGTGCCATCAATTTATTACCCATAAATGTGAAGACATCCCCTTGAGGCAGAGGCTGTGATTTATACCACCGTGCGCCCATTGCGCCAAAATGGGCGGATATACTGTATCTATCAGACTGTCCTCCAAAGCAAAACGTACACAGTGGTCGTATGTCCAGTCATCAAATTACGACCAAGGGTGACGTATTTAAAGCGACCTCTGGCCGTGGTTATGCTGACTGCAGTTTCTCGCTGGCAAAATGAGAGAAAAATGGCGGCCTTCCCCTCAATTTTCGGCAGAAATTGTTCTATTTCAAAATAGACAGTGGCTTTAGACTTGTTTTGATAACATTTCTAGCGAGAAATATAAACTTTATTTTCATAATATTTGTTTGGTTTATGGAAACGGTACATAGTTTTTTCATTTCAACGTGCATTTTCTCAGGTTTGAGTGGTTACTAGGTTGTTGCTAGGGATGCCGGTGGAACAACGGGCCGGAAGAAAAGAATCAAGTCGCAACCCAGCTTGACCTAACCCTAACCCTAACCCTTTGTTAGCTCATTAAGGGCGGAAAGCAAGTTTTCTGTTGTTCTGTAAAAGTATCTGTTCCCATTTTACTGAAAGGGGGCGCTGAGGGTGGTAAAACCATAGAAAACGCTCCATGGGGTCGTATTCGAGTGCATGGACAAACGTCAACTATGGGGGTATGAGTTGGAGGACTTGTTGGTATCTATATGTCTCCCCAGGTCCTCGAAAAATTACTGTTTTTTTCAACCACTCTATCACATTAACGTCGTGACCTACACGGCTGTGTGAAGGAATTTCCCAGCAGGCTAATCTAAAGTGCTGTAACCCCGGCACTCTGCAGTCAAGCTTTTATGGCTCCGCAGCCTTGCACTGGTAACTCCCAGGTGCTCAGCAGTCAAGCTGTTACAAGCCCTGCAATCTTGCACCGGGCCAGGGCTTCACAAAATTCTCACCTTTTTGCTCTCAGGGACAATCAACCTCAAAATCTTTTAACAAGGCAACCCCAATTATAAATAAAATTCAACTCATCAGACTGATCCAAGGTCAGGATCTTGAATCCCAGCGCTGATGGTGGCTTAGAGCAAACGAGAGTTCCCCCGTCTCTCAATTTTTCTTTTTTTTTTTACAGTCATCACATTCAATTACATAAACCTTAACACTTGGCTCAAAGTTAACATTGGTTTTCCAGGCGCTGTCATAAAATGGCCACTAGAGCCATTTAGAGATTTGAAGAGGAGTGGCAAAAGAAGAGGAGTTTGTCAGCTGATCACATCTGCAGTCACCTGTTGGGGTGGAGCATCAGGGCAAGTGACACGAAGAGGCTGAACAGATTGATAAGGAGGACTGATTGATTGTCCAAAGGAGGATGAAGAACATGATGGAGAACCCTCATCATCCTCTTCATAACACAGTAACTCAACAACAGAGTGTCTCAGTCAGAAGATTCTTCATAATCTGCTGCAGCACAGACCGCTACAGGAGATCCTTCCTGTCCACAGCTAGAACCCTCTACAGGAGATCCTTCCTGTCCACACCTATAATCTTCTACAATGACTCCCTGAAGAAGAACTGAGCTACAACAACACTTAATTTCCCTTCGGGGATTAATAAAATATTTTTGATTTTGATTTGATTGTAATAATGATGATACTACTACTACTACTAATAATAATAATAACAATAATAATAATACAAAAAAATGTTTTCTTCATACCTTGAGCATGGGCTTGCTTGGTCTCTACGTGTCCAACCAGAATATTCTTGGGTTTTCCTCCTTTTCCTCCTTCTAAAATCCTGGCATCAGAATAGCTTTATTGTCATTATGCCAGTGGTACAATGAAATTCTCTTAGGCGTCTCCCAGCAATACACACAGAATAAAAAGAATAGAATAAAATAAGTTAAAAAGAATATCCTGTAAGAGGAAATTCAATGTACAATTTAAAAAAAGAATAAAATGTGGCAAAAAATAATAATAAATAAATTTATCACGGTGAGGTCAAGTGCAGTTTTCCTTTTTGTTTTTTATCTACCGCTCACATTATTTAGTGCTATGACAGCTCTGGGGTAGAAGCTGTTTTTTAATCTGTTGGTCCGGGAGCGCAGGGACCTGTAGCGCCTCCCAGAGGGCAACAGTTGGAGGAGATGATGTCCGGGGTGAAAAGTGTCCTTGAGAATATTCCTGGCTCTACTGAGGCAGCGGGAGTCATAGATGTCAAGGAGAGAGGGCAGGGGGCAGCCAATGATCTTCTCTGCTGTCCTCACTACCCTCTGCAGCTTCTTGCGTTCTGCCTCAGTAGAGCTGGAGAACAGCAGACTCTCTACAGCAGAGCGGTAGAAAGACAGCAGCAGTGGGGTCCTCAGTCTCTCCTTCCTGAGAACCCTCAGGAAGTGGAGCCGCTGCCGGGCCTTCTTCACCAGTGCCGTCGTGTTCGCTGTCCAGGACAGGTCTGCTGAGATGTGGACACCCAGGTATCTGAAGGTCTCAACTCTCTCTATGCGTGCACCGTTGATGAGCAGGGGAGGGGGGGCAGCTCGGTTTTTCCTGAAGTCCAGGATGAGCTCCTTGGTTTTGGTGGCGTTCAGAGAAAGGCTGTTCACTGAACACCACTTCTCCAGGCGGAGGAGCTCATCCCGGTAGGCTGCCTCGTTCTCCCCCACTACCAGCCCCGCTATCGCCGTGTCATCCGCAAACTTGACTACGATGTTCTCTGGATGGGCGGAGCTGCAGTCAGATGCATAGAGAGAGTAGAGGAGTGGACTCAGCACACAGCCCTGAGGAGCGCCGATGCTGAGGGTGCGGGTGGAGGAGAGGTGGGGGCCGAGCTGGACACGCTGTGGCCGGTCGGAGAGAAAGTCTTTGATCCAGGCGCAGGTGGAGGGTGGGATCCCCAGGTTGGACAACTTGGGGATCAGAATGTCCGGGATGATGGTGTTGAAGGCAGAGCTGTAGTCTATGAAGAGGAGCCGGACGTAGCTGTCACGGTTCTCCAGATGGCTGAGTGCTGAGTGGAGGATGGTGGAGATGGCGTCTTCTGTAGATCTGTCTGGCCGATACGCGAACTGGTGTGGGTCCAGAGTGGGGGGGAGACAGTCCTTAATGTGGCGCAGGACTAGTCTCTCAAGGCATTTGCTGATGACGGGGGTCAGAGCTACAGGTCTGTAGTCATTGAGAGTGGCTGTGGGGGACTTCTTAGGGATGGGGATGATGGTTGCCGTCTTCATGCAGGGGGGGGTGGCAGTCTGGGCCAGGGACCGGTTGAAGATGTCTGTGAAGACATGGGAGAGCTGGAGAGCGCAGGCCTTCAGCACTTTTCCTGGTACTCCATCCGGACCAGTTGCCTTCCTGGGATTAATGGAGGTCAGTGCCCGTGAGACCTCCTGAGCATCCAGTATAAGTGATGGGACACCAGAAGCTGGAGGGAGCTGCAGTGGTGTGGCGAGGTGCTGTGCTGGACACTCAAAGCGTGCAAAAAAGCTGTTGAGCTCCTCTGCCAGCTCAGCGCTTGGGTCCCCTGAAGCCACAGCACAGCTTTTGAAGTTGGGGTGCAGTTAGGGTGCACCCAGAAGGTTTTGTCCACTGTGATGTTCCCAATGCAGTACTTGATGTAATCCAGTACAGTCTCCGTGAACACGGCCAGGTCTTCGTGATGGAAGACCTCCCATTGGGTGGCTGCAAAGCAGTCCTGGAGCCGGGGCAGGGCCTCCTCAGGCCAGGTGGTGACGGTCCTCTTTGTGGGTCTTGCTTGTCGACAACGAGGTGTATAAGCTGGAGTAAGATGCAGAGAGAGGTGGTCGGACAGGCCAAGGTGGGGGAGGGGAGTGGCTCTGTACGCATGTTTGATGTTGGAGTAGACATGGTCCAATGTATTTCCTCCTCTAGTTGGGCAGCAGACGTGCTGGTAGAAATTTGGTAAAACTGTGAGCAGGTTGGCTTTATTGAAATCCCCAGTGACGATGTGAGCACCATTTGGATGAGCTCTTAGGTGGTTATTGATGGTGTGTAAGAGCAGAGAGAGTGCTGTGTTAACATTAGCATCTGGTGGAATGTAGACTGCTGTAATGACAACAACAGTCAGCTCTCTCGGCAGAAAGAAAGGCCTGCATCTGACTGACATATATTCCAGGTCCGGGGAGCAGTGAGTGGTCAGCACAGTGCTGTTGTTGCACCATCCGTCGTGCACGTAAATGCAGAGTCCCCCTCCCCTGCTCTTACCGGACCCACTGTGCCTGTCCCAGCGATGTAACGTGCGGTCCGCTAGCTGCACCATAGCATCAGGAATCCCAGCGTGAAGCCAGGTCTCTGTTATAATCAGTATGCAACAGTCCCGGACGAGGCGGTTGCCCACAAGTTGTAACTCCAGGACGTCCGCTTTGTGCGTCAGTGATCTGGCGTTGGAGAGATAGAGGCTTGGCAGCGGGGTTTTGAGTGGTTGTCTCCTCAGTCTAGCCATTAGCCCACTACGGCAGCCACGCTTCTGTTTGCGCTCCCATCGCCGCCTGCGGCGTCGGCCTGAATGAGCTTAATGACTTATATGCACACTTAGAAAGAGACAACAAACAACCCGCTATCAGGATCTCCCCATCACACTGAGCTCTTCAGATGTATGCACTGCACTGAGCCGGATCAACGCGCGAAAGGCTGCTGGACCCGATGGCATCCCTGGACGCGTACTCAAAGCATGTGCAGAGCAGCTCACTGGGGTACTCACAGACATTTTCAACATATCTCTTGCCCAAGCAGCTGTTCCAACGTGCTTTAAATCCACCTCCATTGTGCCAGTGCCAAAACACTCCAACCCAACATGCCTGAACGACTACGGCCCTGTAGCACTCACACCCATCATCATGAAGGGCTTTGAGCGGTTAGTCATGGGACATCTTAAGGACTCTCTCCCACCGACTCTGGACTCACACCAGTTTGCTTATCGTAGCAATAGGAGCATAGATCATGCAGTCTCCATAGCGCTGCACTCTGTTCTCTTACACCTGGACAATAAAAACACTTATGCACAAATGCTGTTTGTTGACTTCAGTTCAGCATTCAACACTGTCTTACCTTCTAAGCTAATCACCAAACTTAGAGACCTGGACATTAACACCTCATTTTGTAATTGGATTCTGGACTTCCTGACCAACAGACCACAGCATGTCAGGTCAGGCCACATCTGTGTGCTGAGCCCCTTCCTCTACTTCACCCATGACTGCAGACCCGTACATGGATTTACGTAACTCCATCATCAAGTTTGCAGATGATACCACCGTGATCGGTCTCATCAGCAGCAATGATGAGACTGCCACCAGGGAGGAGGTCCAGCATCTGGCCATCTGGTGCACAGACAATAATCTGCGGTTTAACAACACCAAGACCAAGGAGCTCATTGTGGACTTCAGGAAAGAGAGAAGAGGCTCACACAATCCCATTCACATCAACGGGATGGCTGTGGAGCCTGTTTCATCCTTCAAGTTCCTGGGGACACACATCTCGGAGGACCTGTCCTGGACCACCAACACCTCCAGCAATCCTGGTGAACTATCGCTGCACGATAGAGAGCATCCTAACCAGCTGTGTCACAGTGTGGTATGGAAGCTGCTCTGTTGCGGAGCGTAAGGCACTGCCGCGGGTGGTGAAAATTGCCCAGTGCATCACAGGGACTCCACTGCCATCCATTGAGGACATCCAGAGGAAGCACTGTCTGCTTCGAGCACACAGTGTTCTCAAGGACTCTTTTCACCCTGCACACAGACTGTTTTCCCTCCAGCCTTCAAGCAGATGCTTCAGATTACCCAGAACTAAAACCAGTAGATTGAGGAACAGCTTCTTTCCCAGAGCTGTCTCTTTATTGAACTCCACCCCACACTGACTTCTTTGAACAACAACACCCCCCCGATACACATATAAATGCACATGTACATTTGTAAATCTCTCTCTATGCATTTTAATACATATGCCTGTACATTATGCCTATCTGCTTGTAACCCCTATTTATAGTTCATACAAACTGTATAGTATTTTCATATTACTCTGCATCCACCTATAAATATTACCCACATTCTGTACATACATATCTGCACCTGTAATTTATACTTATATCATGCACTGCTGCTCATTGCACTTCTGGTTAGACATAAACTGAATTTTGTTGCCTTGTACTTGTACATGTGTAATGACAATAAAGTTGAATCTAATCTAATCTAATCTAATCTAATCTAATCTAATCTAATCTAATCTAATCTAATCTAATCTAATCTAGTCTATCAGCCTCAGCAGTGACTCCCCACAGGGCTGTGTGCTGAGTCCACTGCTCTACATCCCTCTATACCCAGGATTACATTCTTTCCCACCAGAACAACACCAATGTCAAGTTTACTGACAAGGATGAGTGGCAGAAAGTGTGGTGTAGGAATAACAGCTCGCTGCTCAACACAGTCAAGACCAAGGAGCTCATTGTAGATTTTAGAAAGTAGCCAGACAACATCCAACAAGGACTTCAAGGAAATCTTCTGCTTCTTATAGGTAACTATAAGGAGGAGATGACCTGAAGAACACACTGCAGAGGCAGTTAAGAAGGCCAAGAAGATAGTCTAGTTCCTGTGGGTTCTCCGGAAGAACAACGTATAAGGATTATGAGCTAACCTGCCCTCCATCCAGGACCTGGACTCCTCCAGGGTGAGGAAAATGGCAGGTAGCATCAGCAGAGACCCCTCTCTTCTCGCTCTCACCCCTTTTCTCCTCTTAGGATAACTGTATGCCAAAACCACAAGACACAAAAACAGTTTCTTCCCCCAGACTGTCACCATGCTGAAAAAACATGTCATGAAGAAACAACCTATTCTATTATAAAAAAAAAAAACATACCTACCTGTACTGTTCTACCTGACTTCAAACAACCAAAAAGACTTTCATGGAGGACAATGGTGCTATTGTATTTCATGTCTCGTGTGTTTAGTATGTATAATACTGTCTATTTCAATCCTATAGCCAGGGTTAGCTTGGGTTCTCCTGAGCTTTCCCTTTAGTTATGCTTATGCTGCTATAGGCTTAGACACACACACAGAAATACTGAACACATGTCTTCACTCTGCTGTCTCTCTCTACTCTCCATAATTGTATTGATTGTTATTGCTGACATTAACTGTTTCTCTGTTTATATTTCTATAGACAGGATGACTGGCCCAAACCCATCAGTGTTTGTCTGTGTCTCTTTCCTGTCAGCTCAGACCGCAGTCAGCTAAGGCAGAAGGCCACCCATCCTGAGCCGGGTTCTGCTAGAGGTTTCTTTCTGTTAAAAGGAAGTCGTTTCTTTCCACTGTCGCCAGTTGTGCTGCTCAGGATGGGGGATTGCTATGAATTAACAATTCAACCCAATCGGCTGGTTCCTTAGAGAGAAAATGTTTTATAACTAATTGGTTGATTTTTCTGTAAAGTTCCTTGAAATTACTTTGTTATGAACTGGCGCTATATAAATAAATAAACTTGGAACTTATTTACCTTTATATATGTCTGTCTGCAAGTACAAGTGAAAAAGAGAACTGGAATAATTTTTTTTGTGTGTGTAACATACTTTGCCAAATAAACCTGATTCCGATTCTGAATGTAAAACATTGTGCTGCTATTCAAGACATTTCCATTAGTCATTACTTTACCTTTTCCTATATTTATAACTTTAACTTGCGTGACTGTGTTTTTCACTTTTATTGTTAAAGACCAGGATTGGACACCACGTATCTAAGATGTAGTTCACTATGCATACATTTTGCTTGCTCATTCTAAACCGGAGAAGAAAGATATCCTTTTTCTACATCCGGATAGATGTAGTCACCAGTAGGTGTCGTAGTTACATTGCTTAAACGTCCGCGTGATCAATCAAAGTTTCAAACAGCTGTCACACATCCTCTGTTCAAATTACTTTCTCCAATCGCCATGCCTTGCAAGAGCACGAATTTATATACTTTTTTTTTTAAATCAAAGTGCAACACAGGTACAAAACAATGATGACTCCTGGCATGTGAAAGCTTCCTGCACAGAAGAGCAGGACTCATTACAAAAATTAGAGAACAAATTTAACTTATCAAGTTAAAATATGATGAAGTTGAAACAATTAAAAAGTAATTTTTTCTCTGACTCCATGGGTCCTAATTTTGCATAAAATCTTTAAACATAATGCTTCAAATGTAATCTGAGTATAAAAATAAATAAATAAAATAAACAAATATTATAAATATATATGACTGTTGTAAAAACAACACAAGAAAACTATGAGTGATCAACAAATATATTTTTGTGAGATGTCACGGATCTGCATAATTTTTTTCTGATTCAGTTTATGTGTCTCAGACAAGAATAGCCTATTGATGGGTGTTTTTTCTTTCTTTGTTTATGTAGATCAGATTTCTGGTAAGGGGGAGGGGGTGAGTCAATGCTGACAGCGCTCTGACTGAACGGGATACATGAGTCCCGCAGAAAACTTCAGAGGGGCAAAGTCCATGAAGCCTTAAGCACGATATGAGTTATGCGTGTGTGAGTGAGAGACTAAGCGCATGTGATTTTACAGAAATGCTCCAAAGATGGCGGTGGTAGCAGCGGCGGGAGTCTCGAGTGGCTCTGGGGCGCAAAAAAGTGGATTTGTAGAGGTTTTGGTGCGGGAGCGCTGGCACAAAGTTTGGGCCAACTTGAGCGAGGAGGCACTCACGTTGAGCTGCGAGGATTGTGAGAGCTGCAGTTCTAATGGAGTCACCAATGGATCCTACCTGGATAACAGTAACACCAACTCTAACAATGGCCCCCAGGCTGTGCGCACTGCGTTCACGGACCTCCCGGAGCGAGTGCCCGAAACGATCGCCAACAGAAAGCGCTGCGTCAAGGTGTCCAAGCAGGAAGTCGGAGGACTCGGCATCAGCATTAAAGGGGGAAAAGAGAACAAGATGCCGATTCTCATAAGTAAGATATTCAAAGGGCTCGCAGCGGACCAGACTCAGTCTCTGTACGTCGGGGACGCGATCCTGTCCGTGAACAGTATGAACCTGCGGGACGCCACTCACGATGAGGCGGTGCAGGCGCTGAAACGAGCAGGGAAGGAGGTGACACTAGAAGGTATGCAGACTGTGTGAGAGACGTGACATTGAGGAGTCCACTTGTAGAAGAAAGCAGCTGTGTCTGGGCTTCATTTATCCTCCCCGCATGTTATCAGATAAAATCAGATCTGAGGAAGCCAACAGGTGTTTAAGTGTTTCTGTTTTATACATTTTTTAAGTAGGCTATGAGCTTTTCACTCAAATGCTGTGATATTTTTGGCCACCCCAGCCTGCAGTGTAAGTTGGTGAGCTTCTGGCTCTAAATGCGCTGTCGTTCGGTGGCATCTTCTGCTGCAGATTAGAACTGTCAAAACTCACAGTTTTGTTGTTAGTTTACCTTTATAAGAGAAGCTAAACATTTTCCTGAACGAGCTGCAGTTAAGTTTTTACATGCTATTGTTCCTCCAACCTTATAAACCAGATTTTAACGACTTAATTGTAAAGAAAGACCACCTGCACAAACACTGGAAAATGTTGCACCTCCTTGTCAGCTATAATTCAAAAGATCTATTTCAGTGAGAACTCAGGACAGTAAGAAGCAAATGACCACTCTCTAGTCTCACAGGCATACTCATGTCCTTCATATTAATGCAAACACAATGATGATGATCCTTCCCACTGGGACTCGATGGCAGCACCGCAGAAGGGAAAACTGCTGGTCCTGTGTGAGAAGTTATAGGCATATGAAGAAGGTCTAGATAAGGAGGGGAGACATGAGGGTGAAGAGCTGTAATATGAATTTAATGGGGAAAGTGCTGAGAATGAGTAAAACTGGGAAAAGGAAGCACTAATGATGGGAGGTTTGGAGAAAAACTGCAGGTTAAATTAGGGGGAACAAAAAGGGAGCAAGAGAGACAGTGTTTTTATGAAATTTGCATTTAGATGGAGTAAAACAAGGCAAAAGTCTAAAGCATTTAATTCTATTGGACATGTGATGAATGCAGAGCATGCAAATTCACTGTATGTGAGTGCTGAGATACATAAAGCCAGCTAGAATGAGTGTTATTTCCTCTCCACTTCCTGAATGCAAGCCACCTTGTAAGACTGGAGAGAAGCCGATAGTATCAAATGAGGAAAGTCATCAAGAGGAAACATCTCACATCTGTTTTGGGGGGTGGGGCGTGTTACCTGTCTCATGGGAGTGATGTGTGCTTCTGTATTTATTTGGCTGGATGTCTTCTGTATGCCTTTGTACTAAATTTGGCTATGCATGTTTACATTCTGTTATAAGTAATTAAAAATTCAAAATGCTGGGCTGTATAATTTTAAAGGACAGAGACAGACAGTAAGTGGGGAACAGTCTCTGTGGTATGATTCTGGGCTCCAAGCAGTGATCCAGTCTGTATGTCAGAAATTCGCTGTTTTGTTGAAGTGTTACTGAAGCAGGCTGTGGGGTGGGGGCCTCTGAACTATTGGTGATCTGCCGTACTATATCTCAGCTCCCAGCAACCACAGCCTGTACTGTTAGGTGAAGTAAAATTTCCACTGGACCAATTTTTTTGTACATTCAATGAAAAACTGATTAGAAGACTGAAAAATTCCAGCCTGCACAAGTTGAAGCCTAATTCAGTTTATATCATCCTCTTTAACTTGGCATTTGCCTTAAAAATTGTTTGCCAATGAGGTCATCTAAGTAACCTCATTGACTCACCTTTAAAATGATGAGCCCCACACTGGCATCAGCTTCTGACATGTGGCAGTAAGCATGAGCAACACTAGAACTTGGAAAAAAATCCAACTACCTTCTAAAAAAATCTATATTCTCAAGTAGTTCTGACCGTAACGTGTCAAAATGTCTTCTGTGACAAACACCTAATAGAAGAGGGGAGACAAGAAAAGGATTTTGTCTAAAGCTTTTAGCACTGAGAAACCACTACGCATGCCTCGGAAGATGTATTTCTCCCGTTTTTACATGGTTCATTAAACCAAAAAATGGCAACATTTGATGCCATGTCTTTTTAGCCATTATAATGTAACATATTCCTAGAGATTCTTGTTCACCACGAACAATGAGGAAGTTCAGTTTATTTCCTGCTAGAGTAATTGTTGTTATTCTGGTAGAAGTATGTTCTCTGATGTAACCCTGGGTTTAAGTTTATTTTTCACCATCAGTTTAAGAGTAATTTCGTTAGAATGAAAGCAGTGATGAGCAATTTCTCTGATGAATAACTAAATTTACAATCAGTTTACATGTTTGGGTAGCCAAAGGGTTTATATAGAACATACAGTTTGTCATAAAGTATTTACACATTAAAGTTACTTGGTTTCGTATAAAAGTGTCTGAGGAGAAGTGTTTCTGTTTGTTTCCTGAAAGAAAATGTCTCGGGATATACTGTTGTTGTCTCTGTTGGAACTATTTAGCATCTCATATAGTAAGCATAATGTAGATTATCCAAACGACAATAGTTTTTACAAGTTTTTGTGAATTTCTTAGCAATAACAATCTAATACTCATTGTTTGAGGGGCTTTTCTCACATTAACTAATACTCACTAAATTTAGGGTTGTCACATGTCCCTTAGAATATAGAATCATCCCATTTTAAACCAATGTCGGGCAGGGTTTGTCCTGTATTCCAAGTTGTCCTGAATGCAACATAATTCTGTGACTTTCCAAATTTTGTATGAAAGCGCAGATAGATATTTTTTCAGGATCAAGATCTGAATGTTTTGTTTGATAAACACACGTCCATGAATCAATTTGACTCTGTGACTCATTAAACCACTGACTTTCACACTCAATTATATGAGGGACATTGTTGAGTTTTTTCCCACTCTGTCCAAAAAACATTCCCATTTTACACAATTTTACTGCCTCTGCTCAGCATGGCTCATGATAAATGAGAATCAGGTGCAAGTTGATGCTTGTTTTTGCACAACCCCACTAAGTCAGTTCATATGTGAAAAAAGTTAAGAGGGCAGGACAAACTAACACACATTTTCTCAACCGTAGTAAGCCAAGTAGTGTAAAATAACAAGTCACAACAAACTCTTTAAACATGGTAGTGCAGATATTATTTCAACACATGCAATTCTATGCATCATCTCTGAATATCCATATAGAAACTGTTGAAATAAAGAGTTAAAAAAATGAATACAATGAACACCTGGGGGACTCCTGCAGAGAGGAAATGAGTCAGTGTCCTGTAAGCACTCATGTTGAGCCTTTAACTACATGTCATCATCTGACATCTGGAAGAGTCTGCGTGTGTGTCTTTGAGTGTCTGTTGACATGTGTTCCTTCATGTGTATTAGACCTCTGCACCATAGTCTAGACCAGCGCCACAGTTTGTATGGCCTAGAGTTGGATGTGGGTGTGAAAGCGAGTCAGTGTGTCTACCAGCTGACTCTTTGTCATTAGAGAAACTATCATCTCATGCCTTTGTTGCTGCTTTCAGAGGCTGACTCAGAGCGGTTGAGGGTGATGATAACAACAGCAACTCTAGTGACTATTGTAGTGAATATAATGGATTGCATCCACAACAAAAGCTGAGACCTTTAGCTGAGACTCATCTTGTCATCTTGTTGGCTTTGTTTTCAAGTTAATTAAACCTCCCCTCATGAAGTAAAACATAACCCACTTGATCTGTGATCATGTTCGTAAAACTGAACTTTTCTATAGTAGAAAATATTCTCTGTTTAGAGCTAAGACAAACATTTTACTGCAGATTTCATGAGGAGGCCAAAATTAGTCTTTTAGATAGACATTACTGATTTCTGTTGGATCTGTGTCACGGTTAGAGAAATAAGAGTAGAATGTTAAATCTACCATCTGTTCACAGTAGCTGAAGTTAGAACATTAGTATATTTGGTGAGTAATGTTGTCATTTAAGGAAATAGAGGAAGTCCATATGTTTCAGATCAGTGATCAATGCAAACTTTTTACTGTTGTTGTTGCCACCTTTCTTTGTGCCCCTTTAAAAAGAGAAAACAGCAGACTTAATGACGCTTTGATATCATGTCTTCCACACCAGAGTGTAAATTAGCTGCTACAGTGGGGCAAAAAAGTATTTAGTCAGCCACCAATTGTGTAAGTTCTCCCACTTAAAAAGATCAGAGAGGCCTGTAATTTTCATCATAGGTATACCTCAACTATGAGAGACAAAATGAGGAAAAAAAATCCAGAAAATCACATTGTCTGATTTTTAAAGAATTTATTTGCAAATTATGGTGGAAAATAAGTATTTGGTCAATAACAAAAGTTAATCTCAATACTTTGTTATATAGCCTTTATTGGCAATGACAGAGGTCAAACGTTTTCTGTAAGTCTTCACAAGGTTTTCACA
The DNA here is from genome assembly GCA_006937955.1 of Pachypanchax playfairii. Classification (NCBI taxonomy): domain Eukaryota; kingdom Metazoa; phylum Chordata; class Actinopteri; order Cyprinodontiformes; family Aplocheilidae; genus Pachypanchax; species Pachypanchax playfairii. The sequence continues at coordinate 156,818 of SSNP01000302.1, forward strand.
CACTGTTGCTGGTATTTTGGCCCATTCCTCCATGCAGATCTCCTCTAGAGCAGTGATGTTTTGGGGCTGACACTGGGCAACACGGACTTTCAACTCCCTCCAGAGATTTTCTATGGGGTTGAGATCTGGAGACTGGCTAGGCCACTTCAGGACCTTGAGATGCTTCTTACGAAGCCACTCCTTCGTTGCCCGGGCGGTGTGTTTGGGATCATTGTCATGCTGAAAGACCCAGCCACGTCTCATTTTCAATGCCCTTGCTGATGGAAGGAGGTTTTCACTCAAAATCTTACGATACATGGCCCCATTCATTCTTTCCTTTACACGGATCAGTCGTCCTGGTCCCCTTGCAGAAAAACAGCCCCAAAGCATGATGTTTCCACCCCCATGCTTTACAGTAGGTATGGTGTTCTTTGGATCCAACTCAGTATTCTTTCCCCTCCAAACACGACAAGTTGAGTTTCTACCAAAAAGTTCTATTTTGGTTTCATCTGAGCATATGATGTTCTCCCAATCCTCTTCTGGATCATCCAAATGCTCTCTAGCAAACCGCAGATGGGCCTGGACGTGTCCTGGCTTCAGCAGGGGGACACGTCTGGCACTGCAGGATTTGAGTCCCTAGCGGCGTGGTGTGTTACAGATGGTAGCCTTTGTTACTTTGGTCCCAGCTCTCTGCAGGTCATTCACTAGGTCCCTTCGTGTGGTTCTGGGATTTTTGCTCACCGTTCTTGTGATCATTTTGACCCCACGAGGTGAGATCTTGCGTGGAGCCCCAGATCGAGGGAGATTAGCAGTGGTCTTGTATGTCTTCCATTTTCTAATAATTGCTCCCTCAGTTGATTTCTTCACACCAAGCTGCTTACCTATTGCAGATTCAGTCTTCCCAGCCTGGTGAAGGTCTACAATTTTGTTTCTGGTGTCCTTTGACAGCTCTTTGGTCTTGGCCATAGTGGAGTTTGGAGCGTGACTGTTTGAGGTTGTGGACAGGTGTCTTTTATACTGATAACGAGTTCACACAGGTGCCATTAATACAGGTAACGAGTGGAGGACCGAGGAGCCTCTTAAAGAAGTTACAGGTCTGTGAAAGCCAGAAATCTTACTTGTTTGTAGGTGACCAAATACTTATTTTCCACCATAATTTGCAAATAAATTCTTTAAAAATCAGACAATGTGATTTTCTGGATTTTTTTTCCTCATTTTGTCTCTCATAGTTGAGGTATACCTATGATGAAAATTACAGGCCTCTCTGATCTTTTTAAGTGGGAGAACTTACACAATTGGTGGCTGACTAAATACTTTTTTGCCCCACTGTATGTGTGATTTGAGTCACTATCTGGACGGACATGCGACTTCATATTATGAGACTGAAATAAACTGATTAAATATTCTAATAGTTAATTCCTTCGAAAGAAGGTGGTGCCCCGAATAACACGTATTGAAGAGGCAAACTTTCATAATACGTGTTCCCCTACACCACCTATGTTCTACAGCAGATTGTGAAGTAACAGAAAAAGTTAGAAACATTCTGTTTGTTCCTGATTGAAAGTAAAGAATGTACTCTTTCCTTTGGTAGTTTTGGTGTTTTCAGTGTCATAAAGCACAATATTCTGTGGCTTTTCAAAATCAGTAAAAATTCTCAAAAATGCTGGCAGTGAGGGGCCTTTCTGTTCAGAAAACGACTGGTAGCCAATGAGTTAATTGAAATAAGAAATGCCAACCAATAATTTTTTGTAAAATGACTTTTGCTGTGTCCACAACCCCAAATCTTTTTGCAATCCACAGTTATTTCCATAGATTTCTTTGGGTTTTGCAGTGGAAACTGTCAGCAGAGCCAGCTGTCTTTAGCTCCGTTTCAGTGCGTAACAATTTGTGTAGGAATTCCATCAAAATTTCAGCTGGACTAGTTTGTCTAATGCAAAGTTTATGACATTGAAAAACTTAATAAAATAGCATTTACATAAATTTACTGACTTTTTGAGGTTACAGTTGTTTAAACATGGTAGAAATTTGCAATTTAACTGGCCCCACTGCTGTGAACTGGTCAGAAGTAAGCTCTAATAATTCAAACTTCTGTCATTCAAAAGGTTATCAGGTTAGATGCTAATTATTCATAACCTTTCTACAGAAACAGATTTTTTTAGTTATAACCTGGTATTCAACTGTTTGAATTAGATACAAACCATATAAATCAGATATAAACCATATTATTTTAGCCTCCTATCCTACCTTTGGCAAATTATTTTGGTCCAGTGTTAGTTTCAGATTTAAGGGTTTTGCATTGATATGTACAGTGTGTTGCAAATTTCTGCACTTTATGTCAAAAGGAGGTTCACCTTGATTGGATTGTTTGGGTAAAGCAGAATATGAAGGCTTTGATACATTAATCAAAAGATATCTTGAGAGTGGATTTGTAAAGCTCTTTTGTGTTGCTCTTGTATGTAGAGATCAACAGTGACTTTAAAGACTTCATTAGACAGTCAAAGGAGCCTAGTTCTTCTTTTGTACTCATGTGCTCTGATTAGTTCTCCTTCTAGCCTTCGCTGTCTCTCCCACCAGCTTTAATGAGAGAAGGTCTCCTTCCACCTGCGATGCATTTTCTCACAAAGGCAGAATTACATTCAGTGCAAATAGTTAAAAGTTAATAGAAAAAAGCCCTATGACTTCAGACTTTATGGAGTGTCGGTAAACTTTATTCAATAAAAGACACAAAGACCCATCATTGTTGTCAAGTGGAGAGTATGTGTTTGTTAAGAGGGTTGTAACAGAACAAACACATTTGGTACTGACTGGGTAAAGTGTAGGTTGGAGAGTGTTCATTATGAATGTGTGTCAGAGGCGCAACTAAAATCCATCAGTTGTTGGCGCCACACAGCAAACACCAAGAGTAAATAATTTTAATCTGCTCCAAAAGAGTCCAAATGAGCAAATTAAGAGAAGTGATTTGCATTTGACTGTCATGAATAATAGTGAGATCTATAGAGATGAACAGAACCAGTTCACAAGTTTTTAAAAAGAGGTAGAAAAAGCAAGCAGTTATCATACATGCAGAGAAAAATGTTAATCGTGGTGGCAAATAAATTGTTTTGCATGTTGTCTTAGTCTCCAGCATGAGGCAGAAAGAGAGAAAATTATATCAAATGGATAGAGGGAGGGCGGGCACTTTTTTTAGATCTTTTATGTAACAGGAAAGCTGTCTTGTTTCAAATGAAGGCTCAAGAAACGCATAATCTCTCCAAGTTCATCTTCTGTTTTTGAGGTTACTGTTCTGAGTTGGCTGTCTTGGTGCGAAACTGAAACATGACCCAAGGGATTGTATGAACACACTCACACCCAGTGAAATGATTGCATGAACTACTTCCAATTAATCCCCGCCCTACACAAACACACACACACAACCACACACACACACACACACACAGAGCTCAATATCTGAGGAAAGTTATGTTGGCCAATGAGTTTGGTTTGCTTTCCTCCTTGTTGACTGTGTTGTCTGTGTAAGTTGGAAAAAACTTCTGTAAATGAATGAGGACTTACAGTGAAGTTGGCTTTGCTTAATGAAGGTGATTAGTTGAAAAAAAGAGGATAGTTTTAAAAAAAAACCTTTGATTGTCTTCAGTCTTTGGTGCATGAAACACAAAATGAAAACATAACACACCATGTTGATAAACCACAGTTCTGTGGTTTTCATCAGGTATGTCATCATGCACACTTAGTTGTCTTAGCACATATGGTGTAGTTGTTCACTTTTATTTCAGTGAAATGTTGCAGCTACAAGGTTTTAACTTCAGTGTCAAATCAATTTTTAGTATGAAATATTTACACTTTCAGTACGTTATGACAGAAGATTGTAACCTATCTGACTAATTTGACTGCAATAACTCAGCCAGAGTTTAATAGTTTTTGACTGGATTTGAATTTAGGCCAACTTTAGATCAATAACATTAAGGGTGTATTCAGACCAGAAAAGTCCTTTAATCTGCTTGTTTGGTCCAGACCAAAAGAGGACTTTATTTTTTTCGTTTGGTGCGGTTCCTATTCAGACTGCACATTTTGCAAGTGAACTTTATTTTGTAAACACATCCACGTGTGTGACGATCTGTGCTCGCAGTGGACAGATGTGATTAGGGCAGCACTCAGAGCACAGACCCGAATATAGAGGAAAACATTCCTGCCCTGCATGTCATAGTTCTGTTATTGAGCTGCAGAGCTGAGTGTCAGCAGCAGCTTTAGCAATAACGGCAGTGAACGCCTTACTTTTCCTACAGTAGCTCGTTAAGCATAACCCTCAGAAGCATTAGCAGAGAGGCGCAGGTTTTCCCTAATCTCATCCCATCACACCGGGAGAGATTCACAGCTGCTGCGCAGCTTGTTTGGGGGAGTTCTCTGCGCTCCCACCTGTGTCTGCGTTCGAGCGGCGAAAAGCAGTTTTAAGCCGTGACAGTGGAAAACAGTCATTAAAATGGCAGTCTGTTCATGTACTGACTATATTAAAAACTCTTTCCACCACTGCCTCAGCTTGTTTACTGCTGCATCGCTGCTCCACTCCTCAACACAGCACGGGGCGCACAGATAATATCTGTGATGATATCTAATAAAATAAGCTGTTTATTGAAATTAAGCAGGACTTACTCGACCTGCATGGAAGGTGCAGACCAGCGCTCCAAGCGAACTCTGGTCCGCTTGAAGTGGACCAAACAGTGCATGTCTGAATACACCCTAAATGTATTATATTTAATACACCTACTGCTTGAATGGGATTAGCTGTTTTCTCAAAACTCTTTAGTGTCAGAACCTATAAATGTCTTCCTCTTTCTTGTGGAGGATGTAAGAGTTACAGGTTCCAGTTGAGTTAAACAAAAAACAATCATATATGATTTTATAAATATTATCCAAAAAACAGTATGTATGTAAAGTTCTGACTGCTAAAAGCTTAATCAAACTTTTTTGTTTTCTAGCATGAATTTAGATAAGATTTATTTATTAGTAAACTGAACAAAAAATCAGATATTTTTCACTGTTTGATGCAATACCTTTACTTAAAAGGAGTTTAACTAATTTTGTGCAACGCTCACATCCATCCTAACATGAAAGGCATCATCACAGTCTGGACATTTTCTGAACATGGGCATTTAAAGATTTAGTCTTGACAGTAATTGCAGATGTGTCTGCTTATGCTTCTCTTTTGCACTACTGTGTTTGCAACACAGGTGAAAGCATGAGTGTCATTTTGCCTGCAGCAGTTTGTATGTAATTATAATATTTATTTTTTTCACATACCTTTTGACAGGCAAAGCCAGATGTTCTTGTTTTCAAAACAGATGTAACAGATGTAGCTTTGTTGTACTGATACATTATAACAGGTCTATCAGTACTTTTTTACTTCAAGTTCAAGTTTATTTATTTATAAAGCGCCAGTTCATGACAAAGTCATTTCAAGGCACTTCACAGAAAAATCAACCAATTAATAATAAAATAAAACATTTTCTATCTAAGGAACCAGCCGATTGGGCTGAATTGTTATTTCAGCACAATCCCCCATCCTGAGCAAGCACAATTGGCGACAGTGGAAAGGAACGACTCCCTTTTGACAGGAAGAAACCTCTAGCAGAACCCGGCTCAGGATGGGCGGCCTTCTGCCTTAGCCGACTGGGGTCTGAGCTGACAGGAAAGAGACACAGACAAACACCGATAGATTTTGGCCAGTCGTCATGTCTATAGAAAGATAAACGGAGAAACAGTTAATGGCAGCAGTAACAATCAAAGCAATAACAATTTGATGGCTCTAGTGGGAATATTTCATTGTTTGTTTATGTGAGATACATCCTCCTCATAGGCAGCCAGAGTAAAGAAAGACAGCAGAGTGAATAAATGTGGTCAGTTTGTCCTCCGGCAGTCTAAACCTATAGCAGCATAACTAAAGGGAAAGCTCAGGAGAACCCAAGCTAACCCTGACTATAGGATTGTGTAAAAAGGAAAGTTTTAAGTCTATTCTTAAAACTACACAAGGTGTCTGCCTCACGGATAAAAAGTGGAAGCTGGTTCCACAGGAGAGGAGCCTGATAACTAAAAGCTCTTCCTCCCATTCTACTTTTAGAAATTCTAGGAACTACAAGCAGACCTGCAGTCTGAGAGCGAAGTGCTCTGTTAGGAGCATATGGAACAATAAGATCTTTAATATAAGCTGGAGCTTGGTCGTTCAAGGCCTTATACGTCCAAAAGTAAAACCTTAAACTTTATTCTAGATTTTACAGGGAGCCAATGAAGTGATGCTAAAACAGGAGAAATATGGTCTCTCCTTCTAACTCTCATCAGAACTCTGGCAGCAGTATTTTGGATCAGCTGGAGGCCTTTAACCGAACTATTAGAACACCCTAATAATAATGAATTACAGTAATCAAGTCTAGAAGTAATAAATGCGTGAACTAAAGTTTCTGCATCTCTTTGATTCAAAATGCTCCTAATTTTAGCAACATTACGCAGGTGGAAGTAGGCCGTCCTGGTAACATGCTTTATATGAGAACTAAAGGACATGACCTGGTCAAAGATAACACCCAGGTTCTTTACCTTCTTGTTGGAGGCCAAATTAATGCCATCCAACGTTGATGACTGACTACACAACTTGTTCCTAAGATTCTCAGGCCCAAAAGTCACAACCTCTGTCTTGTCTGAATTTAAAAGCAAAAAATTAAGCGTCATCCAACGTTTTACATCATTAAGACAAGCTTGTAATCTCTGCAGCTGGTTGGTCTCATCAGGCTTCATTGATAGATATAACTGAGTATCATCAGCATAAAAATGGAATTTTATACCATGTTGTCTAATAATTTTACCAAGCGGTAACATATACAGTGGGGCAAAAAAGTATTTAGTCAGCCACCAATTGTGTAAGTTCTCCCACTTAAAAAGATCAGAGAGGCCTGTAATTTTCATCATAGGTATACCTCAACTATGAGAGACAAAATGAGGAAAAAAAATCCAGAAAATCACATTGTCTGATTTTTAAAGAATTTATTTGCAAATTATGGTGGAAAATAAGTATTTGGTCA